>WNWK01013144.1:13276-56456 GCA_009830355.1 Cherax destructor | reverse complement strand
CCCTGTTATCCCTGCCTGGTCCTCCAGCTTCTGCACTAATCTCTTGTGTGGAACTGTGTCAAACGCCTTCTTACAGTCCAGGAATATGCAATCTACCCACCCCTCTCTCTCTTGTCTTACTGCTGTCACCCTGTCGTAGAACTCCAGTAGGTTTGTGACAGGATTTCCCGTCCCTGAAACCGTGTTGGCCGTCGTTCATAAGCTCATTCCTTTCTAGGTGCTCCACCACTCTTCTGATGATAATCTTCTCCATGACCTTGCATACTATACATGTCAGTGACACTGGTCTGTAGTTTAGTGCTACGTTCCTGTCTCCTTTTTAAAGATTGGAACTACATTTGCTGTCTTCCATACCTCAGGTAGTTGCCCTGTTTCGATAGACGTGTTGAAGATTGTTGTTAGGCACATAGCTCCTCTGCTCCCTCTCTCAGGACCCATGGAGAAATGTTATGCGGCCCCATCGCCTTTGAGGTATCCAGCTCGCTTAGTAGCCTCTTCACTTCCTCCTCAGTTGTGTGTATTGTGTCCAGCACTTGATGGTGTACCCTACCTCTCCTCCTTTCTGGAGGCCCTTCTATCTCCTCTGTGAACACCTCTTAGAATCTCATGTTGAGCTCCTCACACACTTCACGGTCATTTCTTGTGACCTCCCCTCCTTCCTTCCTCAGCCTGATCACCTGGTTAGTTACCATTTTGTCCTAGGCACATGTCGATTAGACACTAGGCCTGTTGTATGTATGTATGTGTGTGTGTGTGTGTAACGAAACACTTCGAAATGTTTCGGCCCCGCCGGGAATTGAACCCGGGCCCTCCGTGCGTAAAGCAAGAGCGCTAGCCACCATGCCATCGGGGCGTGTGTCCTTGACTGTGTGTGTTAGTTAGTTACCATTTTGTCCTAGGCACATGTCGATTAGACACTAGGCCTGTTGTATGTATGTGTATGTGTGTGTGTAACGAAACACTTTGAAATGTTTCAGCTCTGCCGGGAATTGAACCCAGGCCCTCCGTGCGTGAAGCAAGAGCGCTAGCCACCATTCCATCGGGGCGTGTGTGTTAGTTACCATTTTGTCCTAGGCACATGTCGATTAGACACTAGGCCTGTTGTATGTATATGTGTGTGTGTAACGAAACACTTCGAAATGTTTCGGCCCCGCCGGGAATTGAACCCGGGCCCTCCGTGCGTGAAGCAAGAGCGCTAGCCACCATGCCATCGGGGCGTGTGTACTCACCTATTTGTGGGTGCAGGGGTCGATTCATAGCTCCTGGCCCCGCCTCTTCACTGATTGCTACTAGGTCCTCTCTCTCCCTGCTCCATGAGCTTTATCAAACCTCGTCTTAAAACTATATATGGTTCCTGCCTCCACTATGTCGCTTTCTAGGCTATTCCACTTCCTGACAACTCTATGACTGAAGAAATACTTCCTAACATCCCTTTGACTCATAGGAGTCTTCAACTTCCAATTGTGACCCCTTGTTTCTGTGTCCCCTCTCTGGAACATCTTGTCTCTGTCCACCTTATCTATTCCTCGCAGTATTTTATATGTCGTTATCATGTCTCCCCTAACCCTCCTGTCCTCTAGTGTCGTCAGGCCGATTTCCCTTAACCTTTCTTCGTAGGACAATCCCCTTAGCTCTGAGACTAGTCTTGTTGCAAACCTTTGCACTTTCTCTAATTTCTTGACGTGCTTGACCAGGTGTGGGTTTCAAACTGGTGCTGCATACTCCAGTATGGGCCTGACGTATATGGTGTACAGAGTCTTGAATGATTCCTTAGTGAGGTATTGGAACGCTATTCTTAGGTTTGCCAGCCGCCCGTATGCTGCAGCAGTTATCTGATTGATGTGTGCCTCAGGAGATGTGCTCGGTATTATACTCACCCCAAGATCGTTTTCCTTGAGTGATGTTTGCAGTATTTGGCCACCTAGACCATACTCTATCTGCGGTCTTTTTTGCCCTTCCCCGATCTTCATGACTTTACATTTGGCAGAGTTAAATTCAAGGAGCCAGTTACTGGACCAGGCTTGTAGCCTGTCCAGGTCTCTTTGTAGTCCTGCCTGATCCTCGACTGATTTAATTCTTCTCATTAACTTCACATCATCTGACCCTTGTGGAACCCCACTCGTCACAGGTGCCCATTTTGACACCTCGTCACGTACCATGACTCGTTGTTGCCTCCCTGTCAGATATTATCTGATCCATTGCAGTGCCTTTCCTGTTACGTGTGCCTGATCCTCTAGCTTTTGCATTAACCTCTTGTGAGGAACTGTGTCGAACGCCTACTTGCAGTCCAAGAAAATGCAGTCTATCCACCCCTCTCTCTCGTGTCTTACTTCTGTTACCTTGTCATAAAACTCCAGTAGGTTTGTGACACAGGATTTTCCTTCCCTGAAACTGTGCTGGTTGTCGTTTATAAGCTTGTGTCTTTCTAGGTGCTCAACTACTCTCCTTCTGATGATCTTCTCCATGACTTTGCATACTATACACGTCAGTGACACAAGTCTGTAGTTTAATGCCTCGTGTCTGTCTCCTTTCTTAAAAATTGGGACTACATTTGCCATCTTCCACGCCTCAGGTAGTTGCCCAGTTTCAATGGATGTGTTGAAGATTTGTGTTAGTGGCACACACAACATCTCTGCTCCCTCTCTAAGGACCCACAAAGAAATGTTGTCCGGTCCCACCGCTTTTGAGGTATCGAGTTCACATAGCAGCTTCTTCACCTCCTCTTCGTTTGTGTGTATTTCATCCAGCACTTGTTGGTATACCTCCCTATTCTGAATTCCTGGAGTCCTTCCTGTCTCATTTGTAAATACTTCTTTAAATCTCATGTTGAGCTTCTCACATACCTCTTGGTCGTTTCTTGTGAACTCCCCACCTTCCTTCCTCAGCCTGATTACCTGGTCCTTGACTATTGTTTTCCTCCTGATGTGGCTATACAACAGCTTCGGGTCAGACTTGACTTTTGATGCTATATCATTTTCATATTGTCGCTGAGCCTCCCTTCTTACCTGTGCATATTCGTTTCTGGGTCTTCGGCTAATCTCTTTATTTTCCTGGGTCCTTTGTCTTCTGTACTTTTTCCATTCTCTATTACACTTAGTTTTTGCCTCCCTACACCTCTGGGTGAACCAAGGACTCGTTCTTGTCTTCCCATTACTTCTGTTTCCCTTGGGGACAAACCTCTCCTCTGCCTCTTTGCATTTGGTTGTCACATATTCCATCATTTCTTTTACTGGTTTTCCTGCCAATTCTCTCTCCCACTGAACGTCTTGTAGGAAGTTCCTCATGCCTGTGTAGTCCCCCCTTTTGTAGTTTCATTTCTCCCTTCCTATTCCTGCTTCCCTCTCCACTTGTAGCTCAACTATATAATCAAAACACAGAACCAAATGATCACTAGCTCCAAGGGGCCTTTCATACGTGATATCCTCGATGTCCGAACTACTCAAGGTGAATACTAGGTCCAGTCTTGCTGGATCATCCCCACCTCTCTCTCTGGTAGTGTCTCTAACATGTTGATGCATGAGGTTTTCCAGTACCACATCCATAATCTTGGTTCTCCGTGATTCAGGACCCCCGTGAGGCTCCAGGTTTTCCCAATCAATCTCCTTGTGATTGAAATCACTCATAACTAGTAACTTTGCTCTCCCCATGTGGGCTCTTCTGGCTACCTCGGCTAGTGTGTCTACCATTGCTCTGTTGCTCTCGTCGTATTCTTCTCTTGGCCTCCTGCAGTTCTGTGGCGGGTTGTACATTACAGCAATTACCACCTTATGGCCCTAAGGACTGAATGTTGCTGTCTTCCTACTGTGTGTGTGTGTGAGTGTGTGTATTGTAGTTAGTCATTGTCTGGTGTTTGAACTAGGCCTGTATATGTGTGTGTAGGAACACTCATTCACGGGTGAACTGTGGTAAGAAATTTGGCCCTGACCCTAAAATTAAGAACTCATTAACCGGGTGTAGACTAGTGAATTGCTCTTTACTTTATAATTTGTTCATGATTGTAACCATGCACTCCGCTCCAGGCCCAGACTCATGGAACTCCGTGTTCATCAAGAACTGCAAGAAGCCCCTATCACATGCTTTTAACATCCTATGGAGAGGGAGCATGGACACTGGGATCGTCCCGCAGCTACTAAAAACAACAGACATAGCCCCGCTCCAAAGGGGGCAGTAAAGCAATAGCAAAGAACTACAGACCAATTGCGCTAACGTCCCATATTATAAAAATCTTTGAAAGGGTTCTAAGAAGCAAGATCGCCACCCATCTTGATACCCATCACTTGCACAACCCAGGACAGCATGGGTTTAGAGCAGGCCGCTCCTGTCTGTCCCAACTACTGGACCACTACGACAAGGTCCTGGATGCTCTAGAAGATAAACAGAATGCAAATGTTATATACACAGATTTTGCAAAAGCCTTTGACAAGTGTGACCATGGTGTAATAGCACACAAAATGCGTGATAAAGGAAAACAAGAAAAGTTGGTAGATGGATCTATAATTTCCTAACACGTAGAACACAAAGAGTAGTAGTCAACAGAGTAAAGTCTGAGGCAGCTACTGTGAAAAGCTCTGTTCCACAAGGCACAGTACTTGCTCCCATCCTATTCCTCATCCTCATATCAGACATTGACAGGGATATAAGCCACAGTGCTGTGTCTTCCTTTGCAGATGACACCCGAATCTGTATGACAGTGTCCCCCGTTGAAGACACTGCAAGACTCCAAGCAGACATAAACCAAATCTTTAAATGGGCTGCAGAAAACAATATGAAGTTAAATGATGAGAAATTTCAATTACTCAGATACGGAAAACTAATTCCAACCACACAATAGAGCGAAAAACTAATGTCAAAGACCTGGGAGTGATCATGTCAGAGGATCTCACCTTCAAGGACCATAACAATGTAGCAATTGCATCTGCTCGAAAAATGACAGGATGGATAATGAGAACCTTCAAAACCAGGGATGCCAAGCCCATGTTGACACTTTACAGATCGCTTGTTCTATCTAGACTGGAATATTGCTGCACACTAACTGCACCTTTCAAGGCGGGTGAAATTGCTGACCTTGAAAATGTGCAGAGAACCTTCACCGCACGCATAAGTGCGATAAACCACCTCAACTACTGGGAACGCTTGAAGTTCCTAAACCTGTACTCTCTAGAACGCAGGCGGGAGAGATACATTATTATATACACATGGAAAATTCTCGAGGGCGTAGTACCAAACTTGCACACAAAAATCACTCCCTACGAAAGCAAAAGACTCGGCAGGCGATGTAACATCCCCCCAATGAAGAGCAGGGGTGCCACTAGCACGTTGAGGGACAACACAATAAGTGTCAGGGCCCAAGATTGTTCAACTGCCTCCCAGCATACATCAGGAGATTACCAACAAACCCCTGGCTGTCTCCAAGCAGGCACTGGACAGGCACCTCAAGTCGGTACCTGATCAGCCGGGCTGTGGTTCGTACGTTGGACTGTGTGCGGCCAGCAGTAACAGCCTCGTTGATCAGGCTCTGGTCCAACAGGAGGCCTGGTCACAGACCGGGCCGCAGGGGCGTTGACCCCTGGAATTCTCTCCAGGTAGACTCCAGGTAACCATATTAAGTCAAAATGAGGTCAATAGGCAAATGTTGGTCAGAAATGTAATATCTTAGCCCTACAAGGTACAACAACACCATTATAGTAAATGTTAAACTGCCAGTGAAATTATATAATGCCTGGAGAGGGTTCCGGGGGTCAACGCCCCCGCGGCCCGGTCTGTGACCAGTCCTCATGATGGATCAGGGCCTGATCAACCAGGCTGTTACTGTTGGCCGCACGCAAACCGACGTACGAGCCACAGCCTTGCTGGTCAGGTACTGACTTTAGGTGTTTGTCCAGTGCCAGCTTGAAGACAGCCAGAGGTCTATTGGTAATCCCCCTTATGTATGCTGGGAGGCAGTTGGACAGTCTTGGTCCCCTGACACTTATTGTGTTGTCTCTTACCGTGCTAGTAATTATTTTCAATATTCATAATCCTGTGCATTTAGCTGATTGAATTCTCTTTAAATTTTCTTCCATGTAACGTTCTTAAATAAAACTCAGTGCCTCTATTTAAATCATACAGTCCATTTCTTCTTAAAAGTTTTGCATTACACTACATTTTTATACAATATTGAAAAACAATGCATATTAATATAACTAATAAGATCACGATAATAAGATATTACAAGGACCCCAATGTAAATAAGTCACTGACTTTTTTTGAGTTCTAGGTAATTTACACATATGTTACAATAGTATTGTAACCACGAACGAGTTTACCTGGAGTTTACCTGGAGAGAGTTCCAGGGGTCAACGCCCCTGCGGCCCGGTCTTGACCAGGCATCATGTTGGATCAGAGCCTGATCAACCAGGCTGTTACTGCTGGCCGCACGCAGTCCAACGTACGAACCACAGCCTGACTGGTCAGGCACCGACTTTAGGTGCCTGTCAAGTGCCCGCTTGAAACAGCCAGGGGTCTATTGATAATCCCCCTTATGTATGCTGGGAGGCAGTTGAACAGTCTTGGGTCCCTGACACTTATTGTGATGTCTCTCAACGTGCTAGTGGCACCCCTGCTTTTCATTGGGAGGATGTTACATCGCCTGCCGAGTCTTTTGCTTTCATAGGGAGTGACTCTCGTGTGCAAGTTTGATACTAATCCCTCTAGGATTTTCCAAGTGTATATAATAATGTATCTCTACCGGTATTTAATCAATAACAACAATGCGACTAGCCGGGGGATCGAACCCGTGTTGTTTTAACCAGCCTCATGGTGAGCGAAAATTCACGATGTTCTAACCCCCTGAACCATACAGTCCTACAAAGATCACGCACCCAGCAGAGCTATGTGTTGTACCGTGATCCGAGGACATACGATGGTGTGGGTGCCTCAGAGCTAATTTCATTCTACTCCCCGTTGGTGTACTAGCCTCCACAAGCAATATATATAGTACTGCAACCACGAACGAGTGGCATTTAATCAATAACAACACTGCGACTAGCCGGGGGATCGAACCCGTGTTGTATTAGCTAGGTAGCTTTAAGAAGAGATTAGACAAATATATGAGTGGGAGGGGCTGGGTTTGACTGCTGTCGTGGACACCAATCAAATCTTTAAATGGGCCGCAGAAAACAATATGAAGTTCAATGATGAGAAATTTCAATTACTCCGATATGGAAAACGTGAGGAAACTAAAACTACATCGGAGTATAAAACAAATTCCAACCACACAATAAAGCGAAAAACTAATGTAAAAGACCTGGGAGTGATCATGCCAGAGGATATCACCTTCAAAGACCATAACATTGTATCAATCGCATCTGCTAGAAAAAGGACAGGATGGATAATGATAACCTTTAAAACTAGAGATGCCAACCCTATGATGACACTCTTCAGGTCGCTTGTTCTATCTAGGCTGGAATACTGCTGTACACTAACAGCACCTTTCAAGGCAGGTGAAATTACTGGCCTAGAAAATGTACAGAGAACCTTCACGGCACTCAGAACTGCGATAAAATACCTCAATTTCTAGGAATGCTTGAAGTTCCTTAACTTGTACTCCCTAGAACGCAGGCAGGAGAGATACATGATTATATACACTTGGAAAATCCTAGAGGGATTAGTACCAAACTTGCACACAAAAAATCGCTCCCTATGAAAGCAAAAGACTCGGCAGACGATGCAACATCCCCCAATGAAAAGCAGGGGTGCCACTAGCACGATAAGAGAACACAATAAGTGTCAGGGGCCCAAGACTGTTCAACTGCCTCCCAGCATACATAAGGGGGATTACCAATAGACCCCTGGCTGTCTTCAAGAAGGCACTGGACAGGCAACTAAAGTCAGTACCTGACCAGCCGGGCTGTGGTTCGTACGTCGGGTTGCGTGCGGCCAACAGTAACAGCCTGGTTGATCAGACCCTGATCCACCATGAGGCCTGGTCACAGACCGGGCCGCGGGGGCGTTGACCTCCGAAACCCTCTCCAGGTATACTCCAGGTACGGAAGTAAATTCTTGGGTAGCTTTGGGTAGTGGTGGTTTTGATGAAGACCTGCCTTATATGGGCCAGTAGGCCTACAGCGTTCCTTCATTCTTATGTTCTGACACAAGCGTGCCACAGTTGATACTTAAGGAGTTAAGAGTATATATGAATGATAAAGAATCAGTTACAATTAAGTCTGCCCGGAATGCCCCGGCATGATAATGGCTTTCTTTGTACTTATCAAATCAAAATTATAATTACACATGGTGGCCCGGTGGTCTGGTGGCTAGAGCTCTCGCTTCACACACGGAGGGCCCGGGTTCGATTCCCGGCGGGTGGAAATATTTCGACGTGTTTCCTTACACCTGTTGTCATGTTCACCTATCAGCAAATAGGCACCCGGGTGTTAGTCGACTGGTGTCGGGCGCATCATGGGGGACAAGATTAATAACCCCAATGGAAATAAGACAGACAGTCCTTGATGACGCTCTGACTTTCTTGGATTATCCTGGGTGGCTAACCCTCCGGGGTTAGAAATCTTATCTTATTATTATCTTAAGCTATGCAAATAAATGAAATCCTAATCCTTAAAGTGTCGACCTTTGATACATGGACGTATTTGAGTGCGAGGAGTATGGTAAAAACTTCCGTTTGAAGGATAGAGGCCTAGTTATAGATGCGTGCACCAATTTCTTTACGAGATCCATCACTAAGTTGTAGCGCCAACAAATAAAAAATGCAGAGGTCACAACGGGTCTTAATCAAATCCTACTGAATATTAGTATTTTCGTATTTTACAATTATTTCATATAGTTGTTGTACACAATACAGTAAGGAATACAATCTCTTCTTTCTTCTACGAGACCTCATAAATTGGCTAAGTTTTATGCTTTCAAAGAGGGGGTAGATTACAATCTTGGCTTGTCAGTTAGCAGTTTGAGAACAATAATACGAAAAGAACTTCAACTGAATTTTATTGACTTAAGACTCAGGGAGATTGACACCAGTCAGTCCATCTATCATCATTCTATCATGCAGGAGGAGCCACATGTCTATGGTGCATCCAACAAAATAAGCAGACTCTTGGATGTCACCACCGCCCGCCTCCGGCTGGGTTACAAGTATCTTTGGTAGGTTAAATCACCACCACCAGATGTAGACCAAACAAAATGTAAACTTTGTCAGTTAGATTATTGTCACACCCTGCGTCATTATGTACTGGAGTGCGACAAAATTAATGAATTCAGAGACAACTCACTCAGAAATGTTCAAGATATGTCAAAGTATTTTATCCACAGTGGTATATTACAGACCATTCTAGAAAAATACCCTGACTTTGCTCCCTGTAAATAAAGCATTGCCATGTGTGTACTCACCTAATTGTGGTTGCAGGGGTCGATACTCAGCTCCTGGTGTGTGTGTGTGTGTGTGTGTGTGCGTGTTGATTGCCATTTTGTCCTATGCACATGTCGATTGAAGGCTGGGCCTGTTGTGTGTGCGTGTGTGTGTATGTATATATGTGTGTGTATGTGTATGTGTGTATGTGTATATGTAAGTGTGTATGTATATGTGTGTGTGTGACCCAACAATAAAATTTGCACCAAGAACTCATTACAGTTGTGACCGGGTGTAGACTAGTGAATTGTTCATTGCATTATAATTTGTTCATGATTGTAACCATGTATAAACGTAAGTAAGTAAATTTACTTACATGTTTCATTACCTTTGTAACTTGTGAGTTCATTACCTTTGTAGCTTGTTAGTTCATTACCTTTGTAGCTTGCTCAGCTATCAAAACTTTGGGGTCCAGTCCCTGGACCCATTATGTACCTCTGTAAGCTTTTGACTACCGCCCACAGGATGGGTATGGGGTGCATAATAAAGATATCAAACTAAACTAAACGAGACCTCAGTAGCAACTTATTATAGAGCATCATTACACTTAGGGTTCAGTAAGTGTGGCGTTGGTGTCGGTCCACCAGCGGGAGGGTTCATACAACACCTCGGGCCGTAGCAGTTCTTAACCCCAACAACAACAGCAGGATGAAGGCCTGTAAATATTATTTTCAGTTCGTTATTAAGTATTCTTGTTATACGGGATTTACACAGACGCTGTACGACTCCTACGAGTTTAGCGCTTCGCCTTCGACATAATAATACAGAATTTAGTTTGCTAATTCATTTTTATTTTAATGGCGAGACATACAGTATGGGAGTTTCTCAATAATAAATTTTTACTTTGGTTTTATGCACAATTTTAAATCAATACTGTGGTCTTGTTCAGTTTAAGTAATGGTTATCAACAACTAGGTGGAATTCTCAGTATTTTACAATCTTCAAAACACAACCTATATACAACACAGAATAAGTAATCATTTATTATGCAAAGTGTTATTTTGGGAGATGTAAGGAAAGTACAATAAAATGTATGTTTATTTAGACCACACAGCAGAGTGAGGTGTGTCTCGTGCCAGGCTGAATGTAAATAAAGACGAGTGGCATTTTCAGGTTAAGTTGCATAACCTAATCTAACCAAAATTCATTAAAAATCTCCCAAAATAAAAAAATACACAAAATTAAGATTGCATTCTGATTTTTAACCCGAAAGGTTAGCCATTCAGGATAACCCAGTAAAGTTCATGCATCATCAAGGACTGTCTTATTTCCATTAGAGTCCTTTAACTTTCTCCCCATGATGTGACTAACAGTAATCAACTAACACCCAAGTACCTACTTACTGCTAGGTGAACAGGAGCAACAGGTGTAAGGAAATGTGCCTGACATTTCTTCCATGTCAGGATCGATCTCTGGTCCATTAATGTGAGCTGAGGATGCTATAGACTGAGCATTGAGTACCCATAAAAAATACTTATTACATGATAGACATAGGTTGTATGTATTGAAAAGTGTAAACTAATGTCTAGTTTCTGCCATGTAGTTGTCAGTAGTAATGGCCACAATTTAACCTATGATACTGCAGTAAAGACAACCAGGAGGACTTGTCTCCATTGGGGTTCTTGCTGCCCCTGTTCACCTAGGAATAAACAAAATTAGATAGAATGGACAAGGAGAGGTTGTTTGAAATGCAAGGAGATGGCGCCAGGGGACACAGGGCAGATAAAGACAAGATGTCATATGGTAGGTATTGCCAACTAGTATGGTAATCCAGAATAACCCAATTAACCATTCAGTGTGGCTTATTTGCCTTGGGGTCCATTGTAGTTCCTCCTCAGAATGTGACCCCCAGCAATTAACTCCCAGGTATCTATTAACTGCTGGGTAATAGGGACAGTAGATGTTAAGAGACTTGCCCATGTGTTCAACTCCCATGTCTTCTTGATTGTGAGCTAAACACGATAGCCAATACTTGATGAGATACCCTCTGCATTATAATATTGGTACTTCGACTAGATGGTCCAAACTCACCCTTGTATAAGTTTATTTTTAAATGCTTTTGTAAGTGTAATTTTGGTCAAGGACTGTCTATTTTACAACATTCTTACAGAATAAAGAATGACATGAAATCAGTCATTCTGGAATGAAATTGTAGTCGAGTCCACTGATATTTCAGAAACATTTGACTAAGATCATTTCAACTTGACAAGGTGGAGATCGAAATGTTTGCAATAGAGGTCACATTAGTTAACATGTGTCCTTTTTTTGCACATAAGTTCACTTAAGAAAGAAGCGGATGACTCCAGTACCCACTAGTATCCTCCGTGTGGTTCTGAATTCCACTCAGATCATTACTAGAGATAACACTTGACCTACTTCATTGTTTCTCTGCTCACCTGTATAAAAACCTGTTGCTTCTACTGTCAGACGCACTCGAGGTTAAACCAGTATTTAAAGGTTTCACTCTGCACTAAGTGTCACTTAGATAATGATAGGCTGAAGCATAGTGACCTTAGGGTGGTGAGTAAGTGTAACATACCAGATGAAGAGGTAGTGGAGGCAAATACGTATTACACAATTTCAAGAGTACAGTATAGATCAGGCCTGAGACGAAATCAGTGAAACCAGTAGTTTAGAGGCAGGCCAGGCTATAATCATCCTGCAGTTAATTATGAGTTATATGATAATTCTATTATCTACGAAATAATCCCTTGTTTGACTTTATTCTGTTATCGTAGGTTAAATGTATATCACTTGTCAATAATGTATGCCTCCAATATCTGTGTGTCTTCATCATTACCTGATTACCTCCCATTTTCCAGGTGCTGTATGACCATTACAGGTTTAATGTGCTCCTGTGAATAATAATTATTAGTAGACTAGATATACATACATATTTCATTTGCTGCATGATCCAAGAAAGGTATCCCCATATTGCATAACTCCAGTCCCCCTATAAGAACATAAGAAAAAAGGAACACTGCAGCAGGCCCACTGGTCCATGCGAGGCAGGTCCAAGTCTTCTACCAGCTTAAGTCAATGCCCCAACCTAGTCAGGTCAGGTCACATTCACTTAAGGAAGGAGCACGGCATTTGACCTAGTAGCACAAGCTTAGTCCCAAGGGTCCAACTCACATAATTCCACCCACACCCCCACTCAGCGTGCATTTCAACCTTAACCTTATTTTCTCAGAACTACACAACGTTTTAGCTTCTACAACGGTACTTGGGAGTTTGTTCCACTCATCCACAACTCTATTACCAAACCAGTGCTTTCCTATATCCTTCCTGAATCTCAGTGCACATGACTGGAATAGTGCAGAGTGCAGCATAAATTTGTAATTTAGTTAAATATCAGCAGGCAGGCGATATTGCTGACCTGGAGATTGTACAAAGAACTCACGGCACACATAAGTACAATAAAGCACCTAAATTACTTGGAACTGTTAAAGTCCCTTGATTTGTAGTCCCTGGTACCAATCCTAGAGGGATTGGTACCAAACTTGCACACGAAAATCACTCCCCATGAAAGCAAAAGACTTGGCAGGAGATGCAACATTTCCCCAATGAAAAGCAGGAGTGCCACGAGTACACTGAAAGACAACACAATAAGTGTCAGGGGTCCAAGACTGTTCAACTGCCTCCCAGCATACATAAGGGGGATTACCAATAGACCCCTGGCTGTCTTCAAGAAGGCGCTGGATAGGCACCTAAAGTCAGTACCTGATCAGCCGGGCTGTGGTTCGTTCGTCAGTTTGTGTGTGGCCAGCAGTAACAGCCTGGTTGATCAAACCCTGATCCATCACGAGGCCTGGTCTTAGACCGGGCCGTGGGGGCGTTGACCCCCAAAACCCCCTCCAGGTATACTCCAGGTATACCTGGAGGGGGTATATTATCATATATCTTTCTTGCCTGTGTTCTAGGGAATACAAATGAAGGGACTTCAACTGTTCCCAGTAATTTAGGTGCTTTATCGCACTTATATGTGCCATGAAAGTTCTCTCTGTATGTTCTTAAGGTCTGCAATTTCACCTGCCTTGAAAGGGGCTGATATTGTATAGCAATATTCCACCCTAGAGAGAACAAGCTATTTGAAGAGAATCATCATGGGCTTGTCACCTCTAGTTTTGAAGGTTCTCATTATCCATCCTATTATGTTCATAGCAGATGTGGTAGATACATTGATGTACATATATCATTTTCAGTCACCATTCTCAATTGAATTTATACAGCTGGGCAGTTGGTCTTCCTTGCATGATCTTGATCACACAGTCCTTGAAGAAGTGTGGGGAGTCAAATGAAGGTCAAATGTGGTAACCATCCTGACATAGCATTTAATTTGTAGTCATGGCACACAACAATATAATTGTTGGGTGTAACATCCCCAGATGGCAATGCGGAAACCACTAAGTCTCAACCAGTTGGTTCTCTAAATCCTGACATTGGTTGTTCTCCACAGGAATGATGGGGTTCATGATGCTTGTGCTTGATTAGGAAAGGATGCCTATGCTCTCACACTTGCTCTTTGTGTGTGTCCATGTGTTTGCCATGCTCAGGATTTTTCTGGCTAGCAGGGAGACAAGTTTAAGTAACATGCCCTACTTCACGATGCATTGTTCAGAGCTTGTTTCAATGATCCTCTGCTCACATAAAGATCAGTGTGTGAGTCTAGCAATTCTGGACTTCCTCCTTAGGATCTCATTTGTCTCAGTCATAAGTTTGGGTACTGGTGGCATGATTACTAACATGGTTTATAGAACCAGAACTCAAAATGCTATAATACAGTGGACCCCCGAGTTTCGTAAAAACTTCACTCCTGAAGTCTGCTCAAGTGCCATTACCGAACGAATTTACTCCCTTAAGGAAAAATTTCACGTAGGTTAGTCTATTTCAGACCCCCAAAAATACACTTCCACAAGAACTTACAAAATTATACTTACATAATTGCACGATTTCCGGGGTATTCGTTAACCGAGGGTCCACTGTAATTTGAAGTATGAAAAACTACTTATATAGGATCTTTGTCCATGGAAGTAAAGAGAGGAATGTATGAGAGTATAGTTATACCAACACTCTTATATGGGTGTGTAGCATGGGTGATGAATGTTGCAACGAGGAGAAGGCTGGAGGCAGTGGAGATGTCATGTCTGAGGTGGTGTGAATGGTGAGTGTGGTGTGAATATAATGCAGAGAATTCAGAGTTTGGAAATTAGGAGGAGGTGCGGAATTACCAAAACTATTATCCAGAGAGCTGAGGAGGGGTTGTTGAGGTGGTTTGGACATGTAGAGAGAATGGAACGAGACAGAATGACTTCGAGAGTGTATAAATCTGTAGTGGAGGGAAGGCGGGGTAGGGGTCGGCCTAGGAAAGGTTGGAGGGAGGGGGTAAAGGAGGTTTTGTGTGCGAGGGGCTTGGACTTCCAGCAAGCATGTGTGAGCGTATTTGATAGGAGTGAATGGAGATAAATGGTTTTTAATACTTGGCGTGCTGTTGGAGTGTGAGCAAAGTAACATTTATGAAGGGATTCAGGGAAACCAGCAGGCCGGACTTGAGTCCTGGAGATGGGAAGTACAGTGTCTGCACTCTGAAGGAGGGGTGTTAATGTTGCAGTTTTATAACTGTAGTGTAAAGCACCCATTTGGCAAGACAGTGATGGAGTGAATGATGATGAAAGTTTTTCTTTTTCGGGCCACCCTGCCTTGGTGGGAATCGGCCGATGTGTTAATAAAAAAAAAAAAAATAGGATTTTACCTTCCCTTGTCAGTTGTTCTTATACTTACTGATGCTGTGGTCCTGAGTAATGTTTGAAACATCATCTATGTTTGAGGGAGCCCCAGTGTGTGCATACACAAATACAGTGGACCCCTCAGTTTTCGTTGAAAATTCTTTCCAGAATCCTGTTCAAGTGCCGTTACCGAACGAATTTGTTCCCATAAGTACAAATGTAAGTTAGATTAGTCATTTCAGACCCCAAAAATACACTTACAAAAGCTCTTAGAAAAATACACTTACATAATTGTTCGAGTTTGGAGGTGAAAGAAAACCGAGGGTCCACTGTATTAGCAAAGTTCTTGCTGGGTAAAATGTGTGGTATAAGCATAGATTATTAGAGTGCTATTGTTACAGAGATTATATAGACAGTTTGCCATTGCTAACATGACTCGTGGAACCCTTCACAATAAGGTAGTACAGTGGTACCCCGAACTTACGATGGTCCCCAAACACACCCTTTTATGTAAGTTTATTTTTTTAAATGCTTTTGTAAGTGTAATTTTGGGGGTCTAAAAGGACTAGTCTATTTTACATCATTTCTTATGGAGATAAATTCGTTTGGTAATGGCACTTGAACAGCATTCTGGAATGAAAAAATATCGTAAGTCGGGGTACCACTGTATTTTGTATTTCAAACTATTAATTACATATTTTATGTTATTGCTACAGTACAGTGGACCCTCGGTTAACGAATACCCCGGAAATCGTGCAATTATGTAAGTATAATTTTGTAAGTTCTTGTGGAAGTGTATTTTTGGGGGTCTGAAATAGACTAACCTACGTGAAATTTTTCCTTAAGGGAGTAAATTCGTTCGGTAATGCCACTTGAGCAGACTTCAGGAGTGAAGTTTTTACGAAACTCGGGGGTCCACTGTATAATTATTATTGAAGGTTTCTCATGTTAAGATATGCAGTGGTATCATGCATGGTAACTAATTCCTCATACTCAGGCAGTGTTTCTTTTGAAATTGATTATGGAGCTACACCTTTAAATTCCTTCAGGTAGGGTCTTACATACCATTGTTTTTTTTTCCCAAGTGTTTCTACTTCAAGTGAGTCATACATACTATAGGATATCAAAGAGGAAGTTATCTCTTGCTACAAATCTCTAAGAAGAGTCTTAGAGATAGCATTATTGTTCAAAGTTCTGTTAATAATGCCAATGGTGACACTCTTCAAATCGCTAGTGCTCCCTCACTTAGAATACTGCTCAGTGCTGACGGCCCCGTTCAGGGCAGGAGAAATATCAGAGCTGGAACAAATTCAGAGATCGTTTATGGCTCACATTGAGTACAAGTCTTGAACATGTACTCATTGGAGCGGAGGATAGAGAGATACATGATAATATATACCCTGTACCTGGAAAGTACTTGAGGGCCTGGTCCCAAATCTGCACACTGCCATAACAGCATACTGGAGTGAGAGATATGGGAGGAAATGTAAAATAAACCCAGTGAGGAGCAGGAGTGTGGTGGGGACAATACGGGAGCACTGTATTAACATCCGGGGTCCCAGACTATTCAACATCTTACCAGAAGATATCCGAAACACGGCTGGAACCAGTGTAGAAGCCTTCAAGAGGAAACTGGACAAGTATCTTCACCAGGTGCCAGATCAACCAGACTGTGATGGATATGTGGGGCAGCGGGCCTCCAGCATCAACAGCCTGGTTGACCAGGCAAGTACCAGACGAGCCTGGCCCATGGCCGGGCTCAGAGAGTAGATAAACTCTCGAAACTCTTCAAAGGTATAAAGGTAGAGTGACCTGTTGTGTAGATAAATATCATGCATGCTCTGCTTAAAAATGCAGTAATTATTATTACTATTACTGTATAAATATTACATGTACAGCAATTAAATCTTCTTGACAAACATATTAGCCTTTTTCTTGAAGCATTAATCCTCCTTGACAGACATATCTACCTTCTTGAAGCAAATTGAGAGTGATGACGACATGTCTCCAGCAATTGCAGCCATGAAGGCCCTTATGGAATCATTGAGACAGGATGACTCAACAACACTACAAGAGTTTATTGGTAAATAATAGTATAATCTTTATTGTTTTCTTGTTTTAACACATTGGACATTTTCTACCAAGGCTGGGTGATCCAAAGAAGGAAACACATTATCTCTGTTGTATTGTAGTCTCTAATCTGTAAGAACATTTAAATATACAATAATGTATTTAATAAGTCTTGTCCACTGAAGATGTTAAAACATTGGTGTATTATCATTAAAAAGACTTAGAAGCCATTGTATCTTTATTTATATTTAAGCTGTTTTTGTTCAGTAATAAAAAACCGTGCCTTATTTCACATTTTATATTATTATTAGAGAAGATGAAAGATGCACGAGAGGCTTTGAGTGACACTGATGTATCAGTGGTGTCAGTGTCTTCAGGATGTGAACTGTTCATGCGTTTCATCACCCTCAGACATCTGGAACTGGAACAAGCAGCGGTAAGCTAAAGTTATACGAATTATTCACATAAGGACTCATATTTTTGCATATAGTATACATTACAAGCAGGTCTCATTGAGCAAAAGTTTATTTTGATGAACTGATGTTGTACATTTGGGGACATATTTGGTCAGGAGAAGTGAGTAATAGGAATACTATGGACAACCACCTTTCACATGAGTTATGTTCCAGAAAAATAGAGCTGTACATGAAAATGCGATAGGTGGAGTGAATAACCTATGGGAAAAATTAGGTTACATTGCATGCCATCTCAAAAAATAGCCAAACAAATTTTCTTTTAAATACTCAATTCACCTAAAATAATAAACTAAGTATGGTACAGATGTTATAGGCACATTAAAGTTTGTTATTATAGTATGATTCAGGCAGCAATTCAAATACCTTACCTTAATTAAAGTCTGGTTGCTGTTGCTTAAGTGAGTTGACATCAGTGGAGAAGCTTGGTGTGGGCCTACTGGGCCACACCAGGAAAATTCTCTGCTGCTTTGTGGTCAGCAGAGGCACTTTCGCCACTGAACTTTATGAAGCTTATTTCGCATCCTAAAATGACATTCCCTCTCTCTATAGCCTTCTTTATGCTGTGATGTTTAAATTAAAGTCCATACCTCATCCATATAAATGAGTTGATACCACTATTCTCTGGTAAATCCCCCCTCCCTCACACTTTTTTTTTTGCCTCTGTGGATAAACTTCTTTCTATCCACAGATGCCTCAGCACTTCTTCATCCTTTTTTTTTTGTGTGAGGCTCAGGTTAGAGTGTGTAGGAGGGAAGGGGACTATTTCCCAGTAAAAGTGGGCCTTAGACAAGGATGTGTGATGTCACCGTGGTTGTTCAATATATTTATAGATGGGGTTGTAAGAGAAGTGAATGCGAGGGTCTTGGCAAGAGGTGTTGGGCTAAAAGATAAAGAAGCAAATACAAAGTGGGAGTTGTCACAGTTGCTTTTTGCTGATGACACTGTGCTTTTGGGAGATTCTGAAGAGAAGTTGCAGAGGTTGGTGGATGAATTTGGTAGGGTGTGTAAAAGAAGAAAATTGAAAGTGAATATAGGAAAGAGTAAGGTGATGAGGATAACAAAAAGAATAGGTGACGAAAGATTGGATATCAGAGTGGAGGGAGAGAGTATGGAGGAGGTGAATGTATTCAGATATTTGGGAGTGGACATGTCGGCGGATGGGTCTATGAAGGATGAGGTGAATCATAGAATTGATGAGGGGAAAAGGGTGAGTGGAGCACTTCGAGTCTGTGGAGACAAAGAACCTTGTCCATGGAAGTAAAGAGGGGAATGTATGAGAGTATAGTTATACCAACGCTCTTATATGGGTGTGAAGCATGGGTGATGAATGTTGCAACGAGGAGAAGGCTGGAGGCAGTGGAGATGTCATGTCTGAGGTCAATGTGTGGTGTGATTATAATTCGGAGTTTGGAAATTAGGAGGAGGTGCGGGATTACCAAAACGATTGTCCAGAGAGCTGAGGAGGGGTTGTTGAGGTGGTTTGGACATGTAGAGAGAATGGAACGAGACAGAGTGACTTCGAGAGTGTATAAATCTGTAGTGGAGGGAAGGCGGGGTAGGGGTCGGCCTAGGAAAGGTTGGAGGGAGGGGTAAAGGAAGTTTTGTGTGCGAGGGCTTGGACTTCCAGCAAGCATGTGTGAGCGTATTTGATAGGAGTGAATGGAGGCATATGGTTTTTAATACTTGACGTGCTGTTGGAGTGTGAGCAAAGTAACATTTATGAAGGGATTCAGGGAAACCGGCAGGCCGGACTTGAGTTCTGGAGATGGGAAGTACAGTGCCGGCACTCTGAAGGAGGGGTGTTAATGTTGCAGTTTTATAACTGTAGTGTAAAGCACCCTTCTGGCAAGACAGTGATGGAGTGAATGATGATGAAAGTTTTTCTTTTTTGGGCCACCCTGCCTTGGTGGGAATCGGCCGATGTGTTAATAAAAAAAAAATTCTGTGATTGACCTTACCTTTTGTAGACCCATTTGCCAACATGTCTATTCCCAAATACAGTGGACCCCCGGTTTACGTAATTAATTCGTTCCAGAATGCTGTTCAAGTGCCGTTACCAAACAAATTTGTTCCCATAAGGAATAATGTAAATTAGATTAGTCCTTTTAGACCCCAAAAATACACTTACAAAAATACACTTACATAATTGTTCAAGTTTTGAGCATTACGTAAACCGGGGGTCCACTGTATCTAAATACAGTCACTTCCTCCATACTTTTTCCCTCCAGTCTGTTATTCATTGTCTCATTGACAAAACTTTTGGTTAAAAAAAAAAAAAGTAGTAAAATGTGTGTTCAATTTTCCCATAGGATTTTGCTTCATGTCGAGAAATTCTGCTGAGACGTGGAGAAGATTTTATAAAAAGTATGGAAGAGAATCGCAAGAAAATATTGAGATCAAGTAATACTCTGATTAAAGATGGTATGACCATTCTCACTCACTCAAGATCACGCAATGTTCTGGCTGTCATGACGGAGGCAGCTAGACAGGGTAGACAGTTTGATGTTTTTGTCACAGAATCACAGCCAGACTGTTCAGGGTAGGTATAAATGTACTGCATTTTGTTTTGAAAGCTCAATAAATATGAATAAACTATTTGTACTCAAAGCAAAAAAAGTTTAGGGGGTAAAAGTCCCAGTTCTGTCTGCTCACCCCTCTTCCTAGCCCAAGTAATTTTTGTACAGTAATTGATTGTGTTGTTTGCATTGAATGTACACTTTATGCATTGGTCCTACATATATAGAAGTTAAACCCAGCCTACTGTGATTTTTTAATTATTTTATGTGGAATTTATAGTTGTAAAAATTAAACATTGTATTTGTAGATCAGTCATTCTATCACAGTATAGTATTTTCTTTGTGCAGGGTTACATGAACCACTTAGGAAAAGCAACCTTCATTAGACTTCTTATTTCACCAGTAATAGACTTGATCGATTTTTGCACTGATTTCCTTCTGTTTTCCCATTCCTGCGTACCTGTCCTTCTTGTCTATGTTACCAGCTGTGTGGGCTCTTAAGCAACAGACCGCTGCCTGATTCATACAAAGAAAGACTTGCACTGTTTTGGAGAACTTCATTCAAATTCATCAGTATAGCAAACCCTTTTTCACCACCATGGCACGTAATGCAGTTTTGTTGCAACATAAAAAGTGCAGTCAGAATTTTTGACAGCATGATTAAATCTTGTTAACATGCCCTGTAACTCTTAAAAAATTAACACACAAAATTTGGGTAGTACATACATGCTGTAGATTTTACACTCAGCTCATTAAGCCATGAGTTGTGTTCCCCAGCCACCAGCTGTTTGTGCTAAATGAAATCAGATTATTTCAACTAGACAATGTTTTTATTTGCTAAATTATGTTTCTAAAAATTGATGTAACTTACATATGCTTAATTTACATAAAACACTTGTGTAAAAAGTTTGAAGATAATATCAAGAGTGAATTAATATCAAGCTCCTAAAAAAGTTCATCATACATTATCATAATTACATTGTAATTACATATTCCTGTACCTTTTACAGTGATGCATCTACTCTTGTTTCTACAGTTGTTGATATGTTGGTAATTAATAATGAAGAGTGAAAAGGTGTGTATACAGTGGAACCTCGGTACTCAAACAGCTCCATACTCGAACAATTCGGTTTTCGAATGCTTTGTTCTGTAAACAAATCGCTCGGTAGTTGACCGTTTGCTCGGCACTCAACTAAACAAACATGACCTGCCAGAACTTCGCTGTAAACTATTTTGTGTTTCCTCGCATTTTTGTTTTTTTATATTGTTTAAATAAGTCACCATGGGGCCTAAGAGGGTTAGTGATAACAGCCAACCAAAAAGAAAATTGGCTGGGAAAAATTTGTTCATTACTTGGACAGATTGGCACTCGAACAGCCTTCTAGAACGAATTAAGTTTGAGTGTCAAGGTTCCACTGTAGTATATGAGAATGTTGTGTACAGTATGTATCTTGTCTGAGGTGCAGCCATTACACCAGCTGACTTGCCAAGCACATCACATATTAGAGAGATTCTCCATATCTTCCTTGGTTTTGCAATGTAAAGTTATTGGGTATTATTACAATAAGGAAGGATGCATGTGTAGTCTCCTGCCATTTTCTGTCCTTTTTCACTAATATTATCAACATAGCAGTAATATTTCAGAAAGGTGTTGTTAGACACTCACTTCCTCAATTTCTCTAATCTCACAGTATAGCTGGGGAGCCAAAGCCAGCTCTCTATCTTTGTCTTTCTCTGTCTGTCCAGTGATTTGAGAAGATACACATCATCTTGCTTTATTGTCACCTTTGACAACTTGCTGGATCAGGAACTTGCATCTTAGCAGCAACATGTTCAGCATAAAGGTCAGCTTTCTCCTGACTGCTAGTAAACAGTCCCATCCTACCGATTTAGAGATGGAATAATTTCATCAGGTGAATAACCTTGTCAGTCCTTTGGCCAAGGATGACCAGGTTTTGGAGATCACTTCCTGATGACAGTTTTCTTTTTGTCAGCCACTCATCTAAAGATGGCCCAGTTTTGGACATTTTTCATTTGTCAACAGCTTATCTGTGCAGGTTCCTGTTATAGATAGTGTACGTACATCTTTTATACCTTCTCCAAGCCTTGAACTTAACAGTAGTGGCCTCTTGACAATGAAAGCTGAACCAAGGCTAATCTGAAGGCTTCATCACATACTGCCAGTGAGGGATGTATTTTTGTTGGAAATCAAGGATGTGTTCAGCAAAGGAATTCACTTGGTTGTCAATATCACCTTGGTGAAGATTATTCCAATTGGAGGTGGCAAGCTCAGAGCAAAGGGCTGGCCAGTTTTTTCTTTCTCACAGCCAGGTTGTGTGTGTAGATTCTTCATCTTGTTCTGTTGGAATCTTCACTGTCATAAAGACAGCATTGTGGTCATGATCCAACATAGCCAAGGGGTTGGCAAGTGACCTTCAAATAGATCACTCGCTGCTGGGTCGAGGGAGGAGCCAGAGATGTGAGTGGAAAAGTGAACAAAATTGGTCGTGTCAAACTCTGCAAGAAGTTCATCAAAATTCCTCTGTATAAGATGCTGGTAGAGGTCACCAACAGTTATATGTTAACATTTATGTTGAAGCATAAGGGACTTCATATTTTCCATCAGGAAGCTGATGAGGTCTGCTTGCTGCCACTAAGGTCTGTACATTGAACATGCTAAGTACAAAGGTACTAGTGTTTATGCATAGCTTAAAGACATCATCTCCAGGTGATTAGGGAAGGCAACCTCAATGAATTGGGCATGTACACTTTCAGAAACCATACAGCAATGCCTCCTCCTTGTCCTTCCCTGTCACTTCTCATCCCTGAGGTGTAGCCAGCAATTCTAGCAAAATTTTGCAGTCCTGTCATCCAAAAATGTCTCAGCAATGGCAATCATGTCAGAAGTTGTGTTCACAAAACAATGTATGAGCTCCCCAACATTAGTAATGAAGCCTCTAATCTTGGTAGCCAGGATCCTGGTAAACTGATTTCTCATAATTATGTTTAGCTTGAGTTGATAGGTGTGTAAGGTGCTTTCCTTTTGAGACTGGTAGGACATCAGGTCAGCTGTCGGGACATAGCTTGTATAAGGCACAAAACCATCTGCTGAGCCAAGATAGGAATAGCTGGGCGGATGACGTGTGTGTTCACCAGTGCTGAGATCCTGCTGGTTTGGTTTGAAAATAAATCTCTAAAGAACTGGTCCTGTTTGTCAAGTTCCTTTTTGCTACAACAGTGGTCTTCTTGATGTCCCCTCTTCATGATTGATTAATTGATTCTCTCTCTCTCTCTCTCACACACAAAAAAAAGACTTGTCTGTTTTTGTTGTTCCCTGAGCCGTAGGCCACCCAAGCCACTTTGTTTGTGCTCACTCATATATGTACTCGTCATTCAGTCTCTAATTTTCCCTGGCTTTAGAGCATTTTGTGTGACTTTATTGACATATTGAGTAAAGATTAATGAATTATGGCTTCTAAAGTAAGTGGTGGTGCTAAGAGAAAATGTGTGGTTCTTAGTGTTAAGGAGGAACTTGAATTAATAAAATAAAAACAAAAACAAAAGATTGAGTCTTGCATCTCGGTGGCATGGGCATGTGAAATCTATATCTTCTCAGCCATCTATGTTTTCTCATCTCTCTACATCTTCTCAGCCATCTACATCATCTGGGCCATCTACGTTATTTTCGCTAGTAGGATTTTACAACTCCTCTGACTTAAAATAAAACTTATTCTGAATGTCCACTGTTGATTACAGCAGATTACACTTCATCTCTACCATGAAAAGATAAGTCAAATTACTGTAAATTACATAGAGTATAATAAAATTACTATACATTACAGTACTATACTGCAGTACTTCAGGTTACAGTATCTGTATTCTTAGTGTCTGATTGTCTTCATTAGTGGACCAAGTCCACTACATCAGAAGACAACTGAATGATCATGAAATATTAATTTTGTAATTCGGGAGTTGCGGACAATCAGGATTATTGTACACTCCGTTTTCCCTATTTGTCCATTAATGAGAGGTTTTACTGTATGCTAGAATTATATACAGCCTCTCCTCACTTAGCAATGTACTCATTTATCAACGACTCGGACTTACGACGGGCTCTCTGACTAGTATGCATACCTAAATAATGTATAAGAGCTGATTTCCTCTATTCCGTTTATTACAAAATACACAATACACTACTGTATAAACATTTGAAAATATACCAGAAATGTTATAAATGGTGCAAAGGTGACATTAAAAAAATATCAAAGATGATTGACACAAACCCACTATCATTATAGTATGCTCCTCACTTAGTGACGAATTCGTTTATTGACATAGTCTTAGGAACGAAACTCCATCGTTAAGTGAGGAGAGGCTGTATGTATAGAGAGATTATACAGTACAGTATATATTTAATGTGAAGTTAATTATATAGGTACTTCATTGTCTTCCAGATGCAGAATGGCAGATGAATTGAAAGCTGCTGGGATACCTTGTATAGTGATTTTAGATTCAGCTGTGGGTTATATTATGGAGCGAGTCAGTGCTGTTATGCTAGGAGCTGAAGGAGTTTGTGAGAATGGTGGAATTCTTAACAAGGTGAGTAATACACAATGACACTTATCCGAGTCTTTCATCTGTTGTCGTCTTTAGTTTTTGATAAATTTTGGATGAAATTTATTGTAAAGGGTTTTACAACAGTAGCTTATAGCCAGATAAAATAAAGTTCATGTAACAAAAATAAATGATATCTCTCTAACCCTTTCAGGGTTCTGACCCCTGATCTGAAAATTGCTCTCAGGGTCCAAGAATTTAAAAAAAAATTATGAAATGATAATCTTTTTTCCAAATGTAATGAAACCAAAAGTATAAAACTTTATGAAAAATTTACAGAATTACACTCTAGCAAAGTTAGCTTTCTCAGTGATATTTACACATTGGTGATTTCACTCACTTTGAGTCCTAGTTTAGGTCAATTCCATTGTTCCAGTTGACCAAACTCTTAGCTATTTCACTAGTATGGCATCCATTCTATTGATTGAGTACAAGAAACTGCTCATTTAACCCTTAAACTGTCCAAACATAGATCTATGTTCGCTCGCGTAGCGCTCCGAACGTAGATCTATGTTTTTTTTTTACATGCTTTCTTATGGAGAAAATCAAGGTCAGAGCGCTAGCAGTAAGAACGTAGATCTACATTTGGACAGTTAGGGGTTGTGGAAGGATTTAATCATGTTTTTTTGTTTTTGGTTCAATTTCAATGAACATTGATATTGTGATTTAACCAGCATTTTAAATCTTCACCAATTTTTGTGAATTGACATTATGTTGCAAACTTGCAAGATATTGCAAAATTTTATAAAGAGGTTGTTGGGTATAAAACCCTCCCTTCAGGTAAGACATACAATGTTCTAGTCGACATCAGATGAAAGATAAAGAGTTAGATAATATTTACTCCAGAGGCTTTTGATAGAAATCTCAATAGATTGTATTAAAAAAATTCTTGAAATTTGTGTTTATTTTTAAGGATTTTTTTGGAGGAAAAAATCAATAAAACAAAACAGTAGGACTTATCTAAAATCAATATTGGAGTTGTAATAGAACCATCATTCCTCAATAACATCCGAAAAAATCATGACACTCCTATAAATACTCTTCTCAAATAAGTGTAAATAATGTCAATAACTTATTTCTGTTTTATTCACAATTTTGTTATATGTAAAACTCTATGGAAATGGCGCACCAAATTTGACCGTGTTGCACACTCAACATTTGTTGATAGCTCTCTGCCTACTGAGGCACCATCTCTCACTCTGCTCACTCTAGTTCTCACAGGAGTTACCATGTTGACTATTTTGAATGAAACAATCATCAAAATCGTTATTTTAGAGTAAAAACAAACACAAAAAAAATCACTAATTATCAACAGGCCTTGGTTACAGGAAAAACAAAAGAAAATTACATCAGTGGAAAAACATACTTAGAAATAAGATACAGAGAAGCTGATTACATCAACATGTAGGCAGAATTATGCACTATTTTTTGGTAAGAAAATATTATATTCCATAATTTTTCAGGTAAATTTTTTTTACCCCTCATATCAGTGCCTCGACTCCTTAAGGGGTTAACTATTTCAAGTACCCAATAAAGTGATCAGAAATCGGTAATTTGGCTGATTTCACACAAAATTCAGAAATTGCCAGTTTAAAAATAGGATACAGAATAAACAATGTAGATATTCCTGGCACTAAAACAACATTTCCTCTGTTCATTAATTTTGTCCCCAGGCCTCTTTTATATTACACTTGCTTTCCATTTTGAATTTTTATTCATACAAAAAATAGAAGATGTACTGTTATGCATAATACTACTTTATTGTAATAATTGTATAAATAATGTCTACACATTTTGAACATGTATTAGACCGACCAGTTGGATGCATATTGGATGAGTGACATAATTTGTGTCCTTTGGAATATCAGCAAAAGTCGAACAGTTCAACTACTTTGAGCTCAATTTCAAACTACTTACTCCTGAAACTAATCAAAATCATCTCTATTTCTGTAATATATTTTCCATTCTATCAAATGATACCAAGAAACAGAGAATACAAACATAAAAACCATCTGAAAATACACTGCAAATTCACTATTTTAAACCAAATACAGTGGTACCTCGAGTTACGATGGTCCCCAAAATCGCCCTTTTATGTAAGTTTATTTTTTTAAATGCTTTTGTAAGTATATTTTTGGGGGTGTAAAAGGACTTAGTCTATTTTACATTATTCCTTATGGGGATAAATTCGTTTGGTAATGGCACTTGAACAGCATTCTCGAACGAAAAAATATCGTAACTCGAGGTACCACTGTACATGGTCAGTTTTTTTCCACCATGCACTGCATGAGGCAGAATTTTTTTTATATAGTGCACACTCTAGGCCCAAATTTACCGCTCACTGCTCATCTGAGTGAGCTGAACTCATCACATAGTACTATAGCACAGACCCTGAGCTCAAAGGCATAGTACGTACTATGGCACAGACCTCAAAAGGGTTAATATTCCTTATGTTGATTTGAACCTCTAAAAAATTCTATGAAAATTGAAGGGCCGCCAAAAATGTGAAAAAGGTTTAAATCTGATGTACACTTCTTCTTTTCAACAAATCGGCCGCTTCCCACCAAGGCGGGGTGGCCCAAAGAGAAAAACAAAAGTTTCTCTTTTTAACTTTAGTAATGTATACAGGAGAAGGGGTTACTAGCCCCTTGCTCCCGGCATTTTAGTCGACTCTTACGACACGCATGGCTTACGGAGGAAGAATTCTGTTCCACTTCCCCATGGAGATAAGAGGAAATAAGAACAAGAACTAGTAAGAAAATAGAAGAAAACCCAGAGGGGTGTGTATATACAGTGGTACCTCGAGTTACGATGGTCCCCAAAATCGCCCTTTTATGTAAGTTTATTTTTTTAAATGCTTTTGTAAGTATATTTTTGGGGGTGTAAAAGGACTAGTCTATTTTACATTATTCCTTATGGGGATAAATTCGTTTGGTAATGGCACTTGAACAGCATTCTCGAACGAAAAAATATCGTAACTCGAGGTACCACTGTATATGCTTGTACGTACATGAATGTGTAATGTGACCTAAGTGTAAGTAGAAGTAACAAGACATGCCTGAAATCTTGCAAGTTTATGAGACAGAAACAAGACACCAGCAATCCTACCATCATGTAAAACAATTACAGGCTTCCGTTTTACACTCATTTGGCAAGACGGTAGTACCTCCCTGGGTGGTTGCTGTCTACCAACCTACTACCTAGGTGATGTACACATATTAAAAAATTGAAACATACCAATTGAATTTATATCATATGTGAAGCAAGTACTTTGTGCTTACTTAATCCAGTTATGTAATTTCATGTACTTTGCTGGCTAAAACAAATTTATTTAATTATTATCACATTAGTCAAATCACAGAGTGAGTGAGGCTTGAACCATGGCAGGCAAGGCCTAAAACTAGCAGGCCAGTTCGCTATCCACCAAACCAAAGTGGCTTAATAAGATTCATCCAGTCATGCTGGTGTGTAATCTGACTGTAGAAACCTGCATTTGTGGTCACAGTGAGGCCCCTATTAAATTTCCAATGGTCTATAGGAATATACCTATGGAAATAAATGGTATAAAATACCAACACAATGGAAAAATAAACATATAAGCAGTATAATGTGATCCTTTATTTACAACGTTTCGCCTACACAGTGGGCTTTATCAAGTCACAAACAAATCTACCTGGGTGAAAGGTACATGAGTATATATAGGATGGAGGCAGGTGAAGAATGCTGGGTCAGGTGGAGAATGTTGCATGTGATAATCTTCCGAGTAGGGTGACAGAGTCTAGGACCTTGGGTACCTTTAAAAAGAGATTAGGCAATCTGTTTTTAAAGCTACCCAAGGTCCTAGACTCTGTCACCCTACTTGATAGATTGTCACATGCAGCATTCTCCACCTGACCCAGCATTCTCCACCAAAGGGCTGGCACTAGGAACTTTCTTTGGGCCAATGGTGGCTCCCCGTCCCAAACTTAATATACAATATTTAAAGCAGCCCAGAGAGATAAAATACACATACAATACACTCATTATTTACCTAAAAATATGTCTACAGTGGTCCCCGGTTTTCGTAGTCATCAGAGTTCGTAATATTCGGTAATCGTAATTTTTTTTCATAAAAATATTGGTTCGGTGATCGTAATTCCGCTCGGTAATCGTCATTGGTCCAAGACACGTACGCCCAGCCCAAGCGGCCCGACACACCATTACCAGCGAGTGCCAGCCCTGTGGTAAAGAAGGTCAGAAACACGGTAGAACTAAAAAAAAAAGAGATCATTGCAAAATATGAAAGTGGAGTACGTGTCGCCGAGCTGGCCAAGCTGTATGGCAAAGTCCATATAACCATCGCTTCCATCGTGGCCAAGAGAAATGAAATCAAGGAAGCTGTTGTTGCGAAAGGTGCAAGTATGGTCACAAAACAGTTCGCAAATACTGGAAGATATGGAGACTTTGTTGTTGGTGTGGATCACCGAGAAAGAATTAGCAGGAGAAAGTGTTACGCAGACAATAATATGTGAAAAAGCAAGGCAGTTGCATGATGATCTCGTCAAGAAAATGCCTGCAACGAGTGCTGAAGTGAGTGAATTTAAAGCCAGCAAAGGCTGGTTTGACAGATTTAAGAAGCATAGTGGCATACATATTGTGTGATAAGGCATGGTGAGGGAGCAAGTTCTGACAAATGTGCGGCTGAAAAATATGTGCAGGAATTCAAGGGGTACATAGAGGATGAACAATTCAAACCCCAACAAGTGTTCAATTGTGACCAAAAAGGCCTGTTTTGGAAGAAAATGCCAAACAGGACCTACATTACACAGGAGGAAAAGGCACTGCCAGGACACAAGCCTATGAAAGACAGGCTAACTCTTATGTTTTGTGCTAATGCTAGTGGGGATTTAAAATTGAAGCCTTTACTCGTGTATCACTCTGAAAATCCCAGTATGTTCAAGAAATACAGTGTTGCCAAGGCTAATTTGTGTGTGATGTGGAAGGCTAACAGTAAGGCATGGGTCATGAGGGAAATTTTTCTTGATTGGTTCAACGAAGTGTTTGGCCCAAGTGTGAAGAAATACCTCCTGGAAAATAAATTGGAACTCAAGTGCCTCCTGATAATGGACAATGCTCCTGCTCATCTTCGAGACTTGGAAGAACAAATTGTGGAGGAATTTCGTTTCATCAAAGTGAAGTTCTTGCCCCCTAATACCACTCCTCTCCTCCAGCCTATGGACCAGCAGGTCATTGCAAACTTCAAAAAACTGTACACCAAAGCAATGTTTCAAAGATGCTTTGACATAACCTCGACACTGAATTGACCCTTAGAGAGTTCTGGAAAGATCACTTCAGTATCCTCCATTGCATAAACCTTATAGGGAAGGCTTGGGAGGAAGTGACCTCCAGGACTTTGAACTCTGCTTGGAAAAAATTGTGGCCAAACTGTGTCCCAGAGAGGGATTTTGAAGGGTTTGTGGCTGACCCTCAGGACCCTGTGCCTGTTGTGGAAAAAATTGTGGCACTGGGGAAGTCCACGGGGTTGGAGGTTAGTGACGAGGATGTGGAAGAGTTGGTGGAGGACCACAATGAAGAGCTAACCACAGAAGATCTGCAAGAGCTTCATCTGCAACAGCAACAGACCACAGCTCGGGAAATTGCTTCAGAGGAGGAGGAAGACGGTGCCTTCTTCAAAGATTAAGGACACTTATGCCAAGTGGGCTGAGGTGCAAAGATTTATGGATGATCTTCACCCTGACAAAGCTGTTGCAGGCCGTGTTGGCAACATGTACAGTGACAGCGTGGTGTCCCATTTTCGGCAAGTTTTAAAGAGATGCCAGACACAGAGCTCTCTGGACAGTTATTTTATGAGACAGGGGTCCAGTGACTCAAGCTGGTCCTAGTGGCATTAAAAAACAAAGAAGGGAAGTAACCCCGGAAAAGGACTTGCTACCTGAAGTCTTTATGGAAGGGGATTCCCCTTCCAAACAACAAATCTTCCATCCTCTCCCCTCCTCCCATCTTCCACACATCAACAACTCTTCAATAAAAGTAAGTGACATGTTATTATTATTTTATTCTCCATGTCTCATTGTTTTCTGTGTAATTAACCCTTTCGGGTCGGTGCAGTACTAGTACGTTTTACGAGCAGGGGTTGGTGCCGTGCTAGTATGCCCAAATTATAGCGGCCTCAATTTAAGCAGAAAACGTCTGGTAGGCATACATATGAAAGAATGGGTCTGTGTGGTCAGTGTGCGCAGTATAAAAAAAATCCTGCAGCACACACTGCATAATGAGAAAAAAAAAACTGACCGTTTTTTTCGATTAAAATAGCGAATTTGCAGTCGATTTTCGTATGGTATTTATTGATGTATTCTCGTTTTCGTGGTCTCACTTGATAAAATGGAAGATATACTACAGAAATAGAGATGATTTTGATTGGTATGACAATGACAAGTACCTTGAAATTGAACTCAAAGTAGCGAAAATGTTCAATTTTTGACGATGTTCGAGAGTATACAAATCACACCATGCGTCCAATACACATCAACTGGCGAGTCTTATATTCATGCACAAGTGCTCTGATATTATTTATACCATTTTTACAATGATGCAGTTGTATACATAACAGTAAATCTTCTATTTTGTGTGAGAATAAAAAATCAAAATGAAAAGCAAAAGTAATGGAACAGGGGCCTGGAGACATGGCTAATGAACAGAGAACATGTTATTTTAGTGCCAGGAATGTCTGCCTTGTTTACTATGGACCCTATTTTGAAATTGGCATCGTTTGAAATTTGTGTGAAATTGGAAAATTGCCATTTTCTGACCACTATTTTGGGTAGATGAAATTGGTAAATAGGCGGTTTCCTGTACTCAATCGATAGAAGAAATGGAGTTCTAGTGAAATAGCTATAATTTTAGGAGACTGAAACATTGGAATTTATCGTAAATAGGGCTCGAAGTGGGTGAAATCGCCAATGCGTCAGTGTCATAGATACCGCAAACTTCGCGAAAGCATAATTCCGTTAGTTTGCGATCAAATTTCATAATTTTGGTGGCGTTATGATCGGAAAAAGATTCTCTATCATTTCATAAGAAAAAATAAATTTTTTTTTTTTTTTAAAATTTTCGACCCCAGGAACACTTTTCCAGAAGGCCTGTAGACCCCCAAAGGGTTAAATGTATATTTAATGTACAAAAATATTTTATTTTAATACTTTTGGGTGTCTGGAACGGATTAATTAAATTTATTATTTCTTATGGGAAAAATAGATTTGGAAATCGTAATACAGTGGTCCCTTGGTTTTCGATTTTAATCCGTTCCAGATGGATCAGCTAAAACCAAAACTATTTTCCCCATAAGAAATAATGGAAATTCAATTAATCCGTTCCAGAAACCCAGAAGTTTGGAAAAAAAAAATTGCGGGCCTTAAAGTTAGATTTACATACATGGTGTGTAGACCAAGTGTTTACAGTGAAACATATAGGTGAACAGTATTTGGATAAGGGTAAAGATGTTTTTGTGGCATTTATGGATTTGGAAAAGGCGTATGATAGGGTAGATAGGGGGGCAATGTGGCAGATGTTGCAGGTGTATGGAATAGGAGGAAGGTTACTGAAAGCAGTAAAGAGTTTTTATGAGGATAGTGAGGCTCAGGTTAGAGTGTGTAGGAGGGAAGGGGACTATTTCCCAGTAAAAGTGGGCCTTAGACAAGGATGTGTGATGTCACCGTGGTTGTTCAATATATTTATAGATGGGGTTGTAAGAGAAGTGAATGCGAGGGTCTTGGCAAGAGGTGTTGGGCTAAAAGATAAAGAAGCAAATACAAAGTGGGAGTTGTCACAGTTGCTTTTTGCTGATGACACTGTGCTTTGGGAGATTCTGAAGAGAAGTGCAGAGTTGGTGGATGAGTGGTGTGTAAAGAAGAAATGATAAATATGGAAGAGTAAGGTGATGAGGATAACAAGAATGGTGCAAGATTGATATCGTTGAGGAGATATGGGGAGGTGAATGTTCAGATTTTGGGAGTGACGGGCGATGGGTCTATGAAGGATGAGGTGAATCATAGAATTGATGAGGGAAAAGGGTGAGTGGAGCACTTCGAGTCTGTGGAGACAAAGAACCTTGTCCATGGAAGTAAAGAGGGGAATGTATGAGGTATAGTTATACCAACGCTCTTATATGGGTGTGAAGCATGGGTGATGAATGTTGCAACGAGGAGAAGGCTGGAGGCAGTGGAAATGTCATGTCTGAGGTCAATGTGTGGTGTGAATATAATGCAGAGAATTCGGAGTTTGGAAATTGGAGGAGGTGCGGGATTACCAAAACGATTGTCCAGAGAGCTGAGGAGGGGTTGTTGAGGTGGTTTGGACATGTAGAGAGAATGGAACGAGACAGAGTGACTTCGGGGTGTATAAATCTGTAGTGGAGGGAAGGCGGGTAGGGGTCGGCCTAGGAAAGGGTGGAGGAGGGGTAAAGGAAGTTTTGTGTGCGAGGGCTTGGACTTCCAGCAAGCATGTGTGAGCGTATTTGATAGGAGTGAATGGAGGCATATGGTTTTTAATACTTGACGTGCTGTTGGAGTGTGAGCAAAGTAACATTTATGAAGGGATTCAGGGAAACCGGCAGGCCGGACTTGAGTTCTGGAGATGGGAAGTACAGTGCCGGCACTCTGAAGGAGGAGTGTTAATGTTGCAGTTTTAAAACTGTAGTGTAAAGCACCCCTCTGGCAAGACAGTGATGGAGTGAATGATGATGAAAGTTTTTCTTTTTCGGGCCACCCTGCCTTGGTGGGAATCGGCCGATGTGTAATAAAAAAAAAAATGAATGAACTCTATGTGGCACTTACCTTTATTGAAGACTGATGTTGCTGGATGGAAGAGAGTGAGGAGGGGAGAGGGAAGAGACCCTATTTTTTGGAAGGGGAATCCCCTTCCATAAGGAATTTAAGTACCAAGTCCTTATCCGGGGTCACTTCCCTGCATGCCTGCTACACTCCCTCCCTGCCTGCTACACTCCCTCCCTGCCTGCTACACTCCCTCCCTGCCTGCTACACTCCCTCCTGCCTGCTACACTCCCTGCACCTGCTACACTCCTGCTACATGTCACTCCCTGCTCTGCTACACTCCCTGCTTCTGCTACACTCCCTGCATACCTGCTACACTCCTGCATACCTGCTACACTCCCTGCATACAGGCTACACTCCCTGCATCATGCTACACTCCCTGCATACCTGCTACACTCCCTGCATACATGCTACACTCCCTGCATACCTGCTACACTCCTGCATACATGCTACACTCCCTGCATTCATGCTACACTCCCTGCATACCTGTACACTCCCTGCATACTGCTACACTCCCTGCATACCTGCTACACTCCTGCATACATGTTAGACTCTGGATTTAACTAAAACTCTAAATTTTAGAACCCTTCATGTTTTACTAGAACCCTTGAGCATAGACCAGTTTACACTCCCTGCATACCTGCTACACTCCCTGCATACCTGCTACACTCCCTGCATACCTGCTACACTCCCTGCATACCTGCTACACTCCCTGCATACCGCTACACTCCCTGCATACATGCTACACTCCCTGCATACCTGCTACACTCCCTGCATACATGCTACACTCCTTGCATACATGCTACACTCCCTGCATACATGCTACACTCCCTGCATCATGCTACACTCCTGCATACATGTCTACACTCCTGCATTCATGCTACACTCCATGCATACATGTTACACTCCCTGCATTCATACACCTGCATACATGTTACACTCCCTGCATACTGACACTCCTGCATCCTGCACTCCTGCATACCTGCTACACTCCCTGCATACATGCTACACTCCCTGCATACATGCTACACTCCCTGCATGCCTTCTACACTCTTAAACTCCATCGTGTTTCTCACTTTCTTTACCAAAGGACTGGCACTAGGAGCTTTCTTTGGGCCCATGGTAGCTTATTTAGTAGTCACACACAATAATCAAGGGCCAAAAACAATGAATTGTTAATAAATGTTTTGTATGAACTCCTGGGATGATGTTCACTCAAGTATAAACAATGCTACACTGCGTGACAATGTGTGTGGGTGGCGGTCTAGCGGGCTTTGTATGTGCAGGGCACTGGTGAACAGGTTCCGTACCATCGGTGGACAATCGGTGAAAACTGAGACAATTTTTCCACAAAAAAAGTGATTGAAAACCAAAATCGGTGAAAACTGAGACAATCGAAAACCAAGGGATGACTGTATTCGGTTTTAGTCACTCTCTCTGGAACGGATTAATTACGAAAACCGTGGGTCCACTGTACTAGTCTTAATGTAGAATGAAAGGTGAGTACAGTACTAATTTGTAGGAAGTCAGGTGTAGGTACCCGGTAGATGTAACCTGCCTGGGCTACACCTACCTACATAGCTATGTGATATTTAATGCGGCCCAGAGCCATATTATTACCATCACATACCTTGTTCACTGAGTTTAATCATTTCTAACAACTACCTTTAGATGTCATCATAAACGAAGGGAGAAGTAATGAATAATTCATGCTGAGAATTGTAAACAAAAGCAGAGTGTTAAGGGGCGTGACTAGGCCAAACGCAGATTCATACACGTTTTCTCTGGTGCTGGACCAGAGAAAAGGTAATGTTTTCCCTCTGCCCGGCTACCACACCTCCATAGCATATAAACATAGCATGTTTATATGCTATGTAACGTGTTTCTTATATAATTTTGAAGAAAATGTCATAGATGGATTAATGAAAATGTCTATATTAACATAAAATAAGACATTTAATGTGCCCAAGAGTGATTATTATTACATACTATTAGTGCATAATAATAATCACTCTGGCGTTAAGACTAGAGGGACACTCTTAGTGATTTAACCCTTTCAGGGTCGAGACCTCGATTCTTAACTTTCTCTCAGGGTCGAAACATTTTCGAAAAAAAAAAAATTCTTAGGAAATGATAGAGCATCTTTTTCCGATCATAACGCCACCAAAAGTATGAAATTTGGTGAAAACCTTACGGAATTATGCTCTCGCAAAGTTAGCGGTATCGAAGATATTTACGCATCGGCGATTTCGCCCACTTTGAGCCCTATTTTCGGCCAATTCCAATGTCTCAGTCTACGAAAATCATAGCTATTATTGTAGAAATCCATTTGTTCTATCGATTGAGTACAAGAAACCACCAATTTACCGATTTCAACTATCCAATAAAGCGGTCAGAAATTGGCAATATTGCCAATTTCACACAAATTTCAAAAGATGCCAATTTCAAAATAGGGTCCAGAATAAATAAGACAGACATTCCTGGCACTAAAATAACATTTTATATGTTCATTAGTCACGTCTCCAGGCTCCTATTGCATTACTTTTGCTTTCCATTTTGAATTTTTATTCTCACAAAAAATTGAAGATTTTCTGTTATGTATACAACTGCATCATTGTAAAAACAGTATAAATAATATCAGCGCACTTGTGGAAGAATATTAGACTACCCAGTTGATGTGTATTGGACGCATGGCATGATTTGTTTACTCTTGAACATCAGCAAAAATCGAACATTTTCGCTACTTTGCGCTCAGTTTCAAAGTACTTGGCATCGTGAAACCAATCAAAATTATCTCTATTTCTGTAATATATCATCCATTCTATCAAATTAGACTAAGAAAACGAGAATACAAGCATAAATACCATACGAAAATAGACTGCAAAGTCGCTGTTTTAAACCAAAAACACGGCCAGTTTTTTTTTTTCCTCATTATGCACTGTGTGGTGCAGGAATTTTTTTATACTGTGCACACTGACCGCACAGACCCATTCTCTCACATCTAGGCCTACCAGCCTGTTTCTGCTTGATTTGAGGGCGCTAGAATTTAGGCGTACTAGTACGTCAAACACCCTGGTGCGTAAACCGTACTAGTACGTCAAAAACCCTGAAAGGGTTAATGTGTACCTGCACGCCAGCACAGTGTGTAAGTATATTTAGGTACAGGTACACATAAGTATTATCAGAATACAGTGGTACCTCTACTTACGAGCAAAATTCTTTCCAGTCGGCTATTCAAGTGCCGATACCGAAGGAATTTTTTCCCATAAGAAATAATGAAAATTAGGTTAATCCATTTCAGACCCCCAAAAATACACTTACAAAAGCACCTACAAAAATACTTACATAATTGTTCAAGTTGGGAGCTGCTCGTAAGTAGAGTTACCACTGTACATATAAAATATGCAATAACTTTGAAGCACTTGAAATTTTGGAAAGTTTCCAGACATAATAAAGAGATGTGCTCATGGAGAATGTAAACAAACCGGGTGGGGCACGCCATATTAGAAATACAGATTGCCGTATAGCGAGTTTTGGTCATAATTTGAAATTTCTGTATTAGTGGAATGCCGTAAGGTGAAACGCCTTAAAGTGGGACCCTACTGTATATGGTTATTAGTTTGGTTTCCTCTTATGTTTTGAGTAATTTTTGTTGCAGATTGTGAGCTTGTTAGTTGTCAACAAAGTAAACTGTTGCATAACAAAAAAAGAAGCTTGTACAGTACAGTAGACCCTCATTTAGCAGGGTAGTTACGTTCCTGAAAACGTCGTGTTAGATAAATTTGTGTTAAATAATTAAAAGAACTTATGGGAAAAATAGGGTTACATTCTTGGGAGTCCCCAAAAAGCCAAACAAGTTTTTTTTAGACCAACAGATCTTGCAAAAACTGAAGGCAAATATGTAATTGTAGTTCATTGTCGTGATATATTACTGCTTAAGACTACAAATGCAATAGAAATAATAGTATTTCTTACCTTAAATTGTGGGTAATGATGTTTGTGGATGGTTGTGAAGAGAGTGGATATGGATGGTGTGGCCCTACTGGGTTGAGGTGGATGGTTGTTGATAGAAGTGGATGGTAGAGGTTCTTGTACTGAAGTCGATGGTTGTATTGCAGTGTGCATAAATTCTGTAATGGATCTCTGGGCTCTTTTACCCTGCATTACATTATACAGCTGACGGTAAGGCATCATCAGCTGGTCTAGACCCTGTTTCAAAGCACTGCTTCTAGCTTTGTCAGGGTCCTCTTCAGTGAAAAAGTCTGCTAGTTTAGCAGCAACATGGAACTGCTCACGTAACTGCTGCAATGTTAACTGTTTTTCTTCAGGTTCTTCTTCATCTTCTTCTGTTATCTCCCTCCCTTGTATCTGTGCATCGAACTCTGCCAACATTTCCTCTGGACTCCTGTCTTAATCATCATCATCTTCTAAGAATTCATTCACATCTATCATTCATATCTTCAAAACCATCACCTGGTAATCTCCTTGCCAGCTGAACAATTTCCTGAACCTGACTCTCAAGCAAGGGAAAACCAGAGAAAGAATTAACTACAGAAGGCCATAACTTTCCCCAGCCTGCATTTAATGTTGATTGGGGCACTTCATTCCATGCACTTCTAGCATAGCTGATTTCATCTGCAATGTTAAATTTACTCCAGAAGCTTGGTACTGCCAGGTTGGAGTCAGAGTCCATTGATGCAACTAGTTTTTTTATAACTTTTTTTGTGTAGTTACACTTGAATGTCTTAATAACTCCCCAGTCTAGTGGTTGAATCAGAGATGTTGTATTTGGAGGTAAAAATACAACTTTTACATGTGGGGTCACATCCAGCAAAGCTTCTGGATGAGTACAGGAATTATCAAGAATGAAGAGAGCCTTGAATGCAAGGTTCTTGCTCTGCAGGTAAAACTTGACTTCAGGAATAGTGATGCATAAACCAGTCAATAAATATTTCCTCTGTCATCCATGCTGACTGGTTTGACCTCCAAATTACTGGTAAGGTGTTTTTATCCACACCTTTCAAAGCACGAGGATTCTTAGAGCGGTAAATAACCATGGGCTTACACTTGAAATCACCTGATGCATTACCGCAAAGGAGCAAGGTGAAGCGATCCTTTGCTGCCTTGAAGCCCGGTGCACTTTTCTCTTGTTGACTGATATAAGTTCGTGTTGGCATTTTCTTCCAGAAAACACCTGTCTCATCAGCATTAAACACTTGATGTGGCTCATAGCCACCCTCAGAAATAAGTTCCTGAAATTCAGCAGGGAAATTATGTGCTGTATGATCAGCTGAATCACTTTCACCAGAAAACTTAATATTATGTAACTTATTATGCAACTTAAAGTTCTGGAACCAGCCTGGGTTAAACACACACACTCGTTTTTAGGCTTTCCTTCTCATCACACACTGCTTTAAACAACTGTAAGGCCTTTTCCCTAATTAAGAGGAAATTAAGTGGTACACCTTTCTTTGTTTTCTGTTCAATCCACTCAAGCAACAAGTTTTCTGTTTTATTTACTTGTTGGGACCTACGTGTCATTCTTTTCATGAGGTCACATTTTGGGTTATTCATTACACAAGCTCGTATATTCGCCTCATTCTTCCTAATTGTACGAACTGACACTTCATTAAGGCCATAGGCCCTGACTATATCCACCACACGTGAGCCACTCTTAAGCTTATCTAATATCTCGATTTTCTTTGTAATTCCTAGACTTGAACACTTAAACCTTTTCTTGTCACTTGCTGGAACACTTGTATGCTTACTGGGTGCCATGCTTGCTTGGCAGATTTATCAAAATGCAACGAAAATGACAAAATGTATGTAAATAAACACAGCGAGCTTCCCGATTATTGGTGTTCTGCACGCGTATGAACCAAACTGAACGCTGGGAGGGATGCGTGGGTGGGTGAGGGTGGCGGGGGATGGTAGTAGGACTCCCCCACTGACTCAATGGTTTAACCCACCGCGCGCTCAAAAATTTTTCCCCTCCAGCCGAACCATGTAATATCAGTTTTACGTCGTGTTAGATAAGAATGTGCCGCAATTCTTCAATCGTGCAATACCCATAACGTGCAACTGTATAATAAATTAACTGCAATAAGGTGACATACCTAGCTTTTTGTCCTTTTTCTTCTCTAGGAGTAACTTTTTCTGTGCATCACTGGCCACGGTGCCCAGTGGTCTGGTGACTAAAGCTCTTGCTTCACACGGCGAGGGTCTGGGTGCAATTCCCAGTGAGGGTAGAAACATTGGCCGTGTTTCTTTACACCGGTTGTCTTATGTTCACCCATCAGTAAGATGGGTACCTGGGAGTTAGTCGACTGGTGTGGGTCGCATCCTGGAACAAAATTGACCTAATTTTCCCGAAATGCTCTGCATAACAAGCGACTTTCTATATACAGTGGGACCCCGGAGATCGGCCGTAATCCGTTTCAGGAGCTAGGCCTAAAATCGAACTGGCCGATTTCTGAACCATTATTTCCCATAAGAAATAATGTAAATACAATTAATCTGTTCCAGACACCCAAAAATATTCACAAAAAATACATTTTTTAAAGATTAACTATAGTTTTACATACACAAAACACTTAATAACAAAACATAATAACACATAATAACAAGAAATAATAATAAATAACATTTACTTACCTTTATTGGGTACAATGGCAGATGTGGCAAGTGTATGGAATAGGTAGCAAGTTACAGACTTTTTATGAGGATAACGAGGCTCAGGTTAGGGTGTGTAGGAGAGAAGGAGATTACTTTCCAGTAAAAGTAGGCCTTAGACAGGGATGTGTAATGTCACCATGGTTGTTTAACATTTATAGATGGGGTTGTAAAAGAAGTAAATGCTAGTGTGTTGGGGAGGGGTGGTATTAAATTATGAGGAATTAAATACAAAATGGGAGTTGACAAAGTTACTTTTTGCTGATGATACAGTGCTTTTGGGAGATTCTGAAGAGAACTTGCAAAGGTTATTGGATGAGTTGGGGGAAAGAGGGGGGTTATAAAGGAAAAAAGTTGAAAGTGAACATAGATAAGAATAAGGTGATGAGGGTATCAAACAAGTCAGGTAAAGAAAAACTAGATATCAGACTGGAAGGGAGTATGGAAGAAGTGAATGTGTTTAGATATTTGCGAGTAGACTTGTCAGCAGATGGGTTTATGAAGGACAAGGTAAAGCACAGAATTGAAGGATTAAAGGTGGGAAGTGCATCGTGGTATCTGTAGAGACAAAGAACGTTACCCATAGAGGCAAAGGGAATGTACGAGAGTATACTGGTACCAACACTCTTATATGGGTGTGAAGCATGGGTTGTGAATGCTGCAACAAGGAGGAGGCTGGAAGCAGTGGAGATGTCGTGTCTAAGGGCAATGTGTGGTGTAAATATTATGTAGAGAATTTGTAGTGTGGAAATTAGGTGGTGGTGTGGAGTTGCTAAAAGTATTATTCAGAGGGCTGAGGAGGGGTTCTTGAGGTGTATGAATCTAGTGGAGGCAAGGAGGAGTAGGGGTCGTCCTAGGAAAGGATGGAGGGATGGGGTACAAGAGGTTTTGTATGCAAGGTGCCCGGACATACAGCAGGCACGTGTGAGCATGTTAGATAGGAGTGAATGGAGACTAATGGTTTTTGGGACTTGACAAGCTGTTGGAGTGTGAGCAGGGTAATATTTTGTGAAGGGATTCAGGAAAATCAGTTAGCCGGACTAAAGTCCTGGAGGTGGGAAGTCCAATTCCTGCACTTCAAAGGAGGGGTTTGGGACATTGGCTGTTTGGAGTGATATCTAAACTATTTTTTCTGTGCGCCTCTGAAAAGAGTGATAATGTGAATGGTGACAGAATTTCCTTTTTTTGGGGGGAGGGGGATGTCACCCTGCCTCAGTGGAAGATGGAATTTAATATTTACATTTTTGGCATTACAATTTAGTCATAATAATGTATGAAAAAAAATACTATTCACAGCATTTCGAGCAGCACTAAAAAATTATAATAATAATAATATTAAAAAATGTTAATCAAATAGAAGCGCTAAACCACAGGGGTTATACAGCGCTGCAGGTTGTTGCAGGATGCAGGGAGAATGGGTTGTAAGAGGGAGATGGATGATTAGTAGGGTATGGAGTGCAGCAGGATGGTGGATAGTGCAGGGATAGAGGGTAACAAGAGATCAAGGTAGAAGGGACTGAGGGAGATGCTAGAGGTATAATCTTCAGAGTTTGTATAGTAAGTCAGTTTCTGTCAAAAAGTCAACGAGAGTGTCAGGATTAAAGAAGGGTCCATCTGCAAGAAGGGAAGGTAAAGAAAGGGCCGCAGAGCGAAGACGCCGTTGGAGGTAAATTCTGCGTGCTCGTTGATAGTGGGGGCAGTCCAACAGAATATGTCGAACAGACACTGGAACCTGACAATGCTCACAGAGAGGGGCAGGGAGCCTCTCCGTGAGATACCCGAGAGTAAGACGAGTGTGGCTGATGTGAAGTCGGGAGAGTGTAGTCTCACAACCTCGACATTGGTGACAAGAAGGCCAGAAACCTATAACCGGATTAATAGAATGAAGTTTGTTATTCAGCAGGTCAGACCAGCGTTGTTGCCAACGGGTGCGAAGGTGGGTAGCAATGACCGCAAAATAGTCCATGAAAGGAACACCTCTATATGAAACTGGAAGGTCATGTACTGCTGACCGCGCAGCAGTGTCTGCCTGTTCATTGCCCTGTACGTCAACATGACCAGGGACCCAACAAAAGACAATATTTTTATGCTTGCTAAAGATACGGCGTAACCAAAGGTGGATACGAAGAACTAGAGGGTGAGGTGTATCAAATTTACGGATAGCCTGTAAAGCACTAAGAGAGTCTGAAACGACCACAAATGGTGACACAGGCATAGATGCAATACGGATAAGTGCCACAAGAATGGCATACAATTCAGCCGTAAATATGCTAGCCGAGAGTAATAGATGCCCTCGTACGATGCTGTCCGGAAACACTGCTGCGAATCCGACGCCGTCAGATGACTTTGAACCATCGGTGTATACTGCGATGGCATGGGAATGAGAACGGAAATGGTCTAGAAAGAGCGAGAAGCCGCCGTAGGTGGTTGGGCTTTCGCGCAAGGTAGAGGAATAGAACAGACACGGACAGCAGGAACTTCCCAAGGGGGCAGGGGAAAGGGAGATGTCACATGAATATATAGAGGTGGAAGCTGAAGGGAAGACAGGAGTGAATGTAGACGAAGAGAAAAGGGACGAAGTAAGCAGGGGGCGACGAACAAAAAAAGAGCGCCTACTAACATCTGTAACAATCCTATACATGGAAGGATTGCGGAGGTCATGAGAGTGAACAAAATAGCGAATGCAATGTGCATCACGACGATCGGATAAGGGTGGAATGTCGCTTTACATAGAGGCCTCAACCGGGAAGAACGAAATGCACCAAGGCATAAGCGTAATCCCTGGTGATGGATGGGATTAAGGATGGAAGAGTAGCAGGAGGCCGCGAATATATCTGGTCACCATAATCGAGTTCGACAAAATTAGGGCTGAATG
>WNWK01013144.1:0-13176 GCA_009830355.1 Cherax destructor | reverse complement strand
GGGGTCTAGTGACTCTCAAGCTGGTCCTAGTGGCATTAAAAGACCAGAAGGAAGTAACCCAGAGGGACTTGTTACCTGAAGTCCTTTGGAGGGATTCCCTTCCAACCACTAACACCCTGCTCCAATCATCTATATATCTGCCAGATGCCTGCAAGTCTCTTCAATAAAGGTAAGTAAATGTTATTTTTTTTTATTTTGAGTGATTATTTTTTTGTGGAACGAATTAATTGTATTTACATTATTTCTTATGGGAAATAAGGTTTCAGATAACGAAAGATTCAGATTAAGTAATAGCTCCTGGACCGGATTAATTTCGTTAACCGAGGGTCCACTGTATATATGTACTTGTAGTAAATAAAGATATTATTATTTTTTTTTTAACATGTCGGACGTCTCCCACCGAGGCAGGGTGACGTAAAAAGAAAGAAAATACTTTCATCATCATTCAACACTTTCACCTCGCTCACACATAATCACTGTCTTTGCAGAGGCGCTAAGATACGACAGTTCAGAAAATCCCTCCAAACTGCCAATATCTCAATCCCCTCCTTTAAAGTGCAGGCATTGTACTTCCCATTTCCAGGACTAAAGTCCAACTAAATCAATTAACTGGTTTCCTTGAATCCCTTCACAAAATATTACCCTGCTCACACTCCAACAGCTCGTCAGGTCCCAAAAACTATTCGTCTCCATTCACTCCTATCTAATACGCTCACACATGCTTGCTGGAAGTCCAAGCCCCTCGCCCACAAAACCTCCTTTACCCCTCCCTCCAACCTTTTCAAGGACGACCCCTATACTGCCGTCCTTCCCCTACAGATTTATACACTCTCCAAGTCATTCTACTTTGATCCTTTCTCTGTAAATGACCAAACCACCTCAACAACCCCTGACAAGTCAACTCCCAAATATCTGAAAACATTCGCTTCTTCCATAATCCCTCTCTCCAATGTGGTATCCAATTTTTCTATATTTAAATCATTTGATACCCTCATCACCTTACTCTTATCTATGTTCACTTTCAACTTTCTACCTTTACACACCCTCCCAAACCTTTGCAACTTTTCTTTAGAATCTCCCATAAGCACAGTATCATCAGCAAAAAGTAACTGTGTCAACTCCCATTTTGCATTTGATTCCCCATAATTTAATCCCACCCCTCTCCCCAACACCCTTGCATTTACAGTGGTACCTCGACTTACGATATTTTTTCATTCCAGAATGCTGTTCAAGTGCCATTACCAAACGAATTTATCCCCATAAGGAATGATGTAAAATAGACTAGTCCTTTTAGACCCCCAAAATTACACTTACAAAAGCATTTAAAAAAATAAACTTACATAAAAGGGTGAGTTTGGGGACCATCGTAAGTCGAGGTACCACTGTACTTCTTTTACAACTCCATCTATAAATATATTAAACAACCATGGTAACATTACACATCCCTGTCTAAGACCTACTTTTACCGGGAAGTAATCTCCCTCCTACACACCCTAACCTGAGCCTCACTATGCTCATAAAAACTCTTTACAGCATTCAGTAACTTACTACCTATTCCATACACTTGCAACATTTGCCACATTGCTCCCCTATCCACTCTATCATATGCCTTTTCTAAATCCATAAATGCAATGAAAACTTTCCTACCTTTATCTAAATACTGTTCGCATACTATATGCTTCAATGTAAACACTTGATCGACACATCCCCTACCCACTCTAAAGCCTCCTTGCTCATCTGCAATGCTACTCTCTGTCTTACCTCTAATTCTTTCAATAATAACCCTACCGTACACTTTACCTGGTATACAGTGGACCCCCGAGTAACGAACACCCCGGAAATCGTACAATTATGTAAGTATAATATTGTAAGTGCTTGTGGAAGTGTATTTTTGGGGGTCTGAAATAGACTAATCTACGTGACATTATTCCTTAAGGGAGTAAATTCGTTCGGTAATGGCACTTGAGCAGGCTTCTGGAGTGAAGTTTTTACGTTACTCGGGGGTTCACTGTACTCAGTAAACTTATTCCCTTATAATTCTTACAATCTTTTTATCCCTCTTCCCTTTATATAAAGGAACTATACATGCTCTCTGCCAATCCCTAGGTACCTTCCCCTCTTTCATACATTTATTAAACAAAAATACCAACCACTCCAACACTATATTATTATTATTATTATTAATGATCTCTATCCTCTTTGTCTTTTCATTTAAAAACTAAGCCTTGTCATTGTATCATGTAAACTGTCCTTTACTTCGTGAATATAAAAATGTCACATTTAGATGAGTTACTTATCACTGTTTTTTATTTTAACACTGGCCATCTCCCATCACACTGTCTTGCCAGAAATGTGCAGATACAACAGTTCAAATGTCCCTCCAGACAGCAAATATCACTGTTATGTAAATATAATTATTAATCTTTCTAGATTGGAAGCTGTACTGTAGCTACTTTGGCTCATCTGAAGAACAAGCCGGTGTATGTGATGGTGGAGAGCTACAAGTTCATCCGGACAATTCCCCTCAATAACTCTTCCCTTCCTAAGAAGTATCTGGTGAGTGGAATTCAGCATTTGAAAAAAGTGGGTCACCAGTTTTCCAAGTAGATAGGAAGTAATCTTATTCTGTTTTGGAAGTACAGTGGTACCTCGGTTAACGATATTTTTTCGTTCCAGAATGCTGTTCAAGTGCCATTACCAAACAAATTTATCCCCATAAGGAATAATGTAAAATAGACTAGTCCTTTTAGACCCCCAAAAATACACTTACAAAAGCATTTAAAAAATAAACTTACATAAAAGGGCGAGTTTGGGGACCATCGTTAACCGAGGTACCACTGTATTATGGCTGAACCACTGAATCACAAAACTTTGCAATTCACAGATTGGTTAATACAGTCATACCCCACCCTACGTCATTACAGCCTCTCCTCACTTTACAATGGAGCTCTGTTCCTAAGACCGTGCCAGTAAACGAATTCGTCGCTAAGTGAGGAGCATACTATAATGGTAGTGGGTTTGTGTCAGCCATCTTTGATATTGTTTTAATGTCACCTTTGCACCATTTATAACATTTCTGGTATATTTTTAAATGTTTATACGGCAGTGTACTATACGTATATTGTAATAAACCGAATTTAGGAAATCAGCTCTAATATACATTATTTAGGTAAGCATACTGGTCAGAGAACCTGTCGTAAGTCCAAGTCATTGGTAAACGAGTACAGTCAAACCTCAGTTTTCGTATGCCCTAGTTTTTGTACGATTCAGTTTTCGACTACTTTTTCGTCAAAATTTTGTCCCAGTTTTCATACATCTGCTTGGTTTTCGTACAGTTGAAAGTGGTCTGTACCAAACTCATCCGCCTGCCCGTGTTACTCGGCCACTCATTTCCCGGAATTGAGCGCCCATGCATGGAAGAGTTGGTGGACGACCACAGGAAAGAGCTGCAAGAACTTCAACTGGAAAAGCAACTGACCGCAGCTGAGGAAATTGCTTCAGAGGAGGAGGAAGAGAGAGGGAAGAATGTGCCTTCTTCAGTGATTAAGGACATGTGTGCAAAGTGGAACGAGTTGCAAAGTTTTGTGGAGAAATATCACCCTAACAAAGCTGTTGCAAGCTGTGTCTGTAACATGTTTAGGCAAATCTTAAAGAGATGCAAGAAACAGAGCTCTCTGGACAGATTTTTTGTGCAACAGGGGTCCAGTGACTCTCAAGCTGGTCCTAGTGCCAATAAAAGACAAAGAAGGGAAGTAACCAAGGATAGAGCCTTGATACCTGAATTTCTTATGGATGGGGATTCACCTTCCAAACAATAACCTCTCCTCCTCCCTCTCCCCTCCTCGCCATCTTCCATACGCCAACAAGAGAATTGCAGCAGAAAGAATGAATAAAAGTGTAATAATCTATGTATTTTTGGTTAAAAAATGATGATTGTCAGAAAAGCCTTCAAACCGCTCTAAAATGTCGAAATATGTAATAAAATAACATTTTATCACATTTTTCAAAAATTTTCAGTAAAGGTAAAAGTGATGTTAAATGTTCATTTATCCATTTCATTAGTCATTTATATTTATTTCTCATTGTTTTCTGTATGTAAAACTATAGTCATTCTCTATAAAATGTATTTTTTGTTAATATTTTTGGGTGTATGGAACGGATTAATTGGATTTACATTATTTCTTTTGGGAAATATTGCTTCAGTTTTCATACAATTCGGTTTTCGTCAGATTTTTTCGAACGGATTAATCATGAAAATCGAGGTTCCACTTTACGTCGCTAAGCAAAGAGAGGCTGTAATTGGTTCCAAGAACCATGACGTAACCCAGTTTTTGACGTAAACCGGACAATGCCTTAAAAATGCCTAAGAATGACGACAAACACTGTAAAATTAGAAGGGTAGAAAGTTGAAAGTGAACATAGATAAGAGTAAGGTGATAAGGGTATCAAACGATTTAGATAAAGAAAAATTGGATATCACATTGGAGGGAGGGAGTATGGAAGAAGTGAATGTGTTCAGATATTTGGGAGTTGACTTGTCAGCAGATGGGTTTATGAAGTATGAAGTTAACCATAGAATTGATGATGGAAAAAAGGTGAGTGGTGCATTGAGGTATCTGTGGAGATAAAAAAACGTTATCCTTGGAGGCAAAGAAAGGAATGTATGAGAGTATAGTGGTGCCAACACTCCTATATGGGTGTGAATCATGGGTTGTAAATGCTGCAGCAAGGAGGAGGCTGGAGGCAGTGGAGATGTCCTGTCTAAGGGCAATGTGTGGTGTTAATATTATACAGAGAATTCGTAGTGTGGAAATTAGGAGGAGGTGTGGAGTTACTAAAAGTATTAGTCAGAGGGCTGAAGAGGGGTTGTTGAGGTGGTTTGGAGAGCGTATAAATCTGTAGGGGAAGGAAGGCGGGGTAGGGGTCGTCCTCGAAAAGGTTGGAGGGAGGGGGTAAAGGAGGTCTTGTGGGCGGGCTTGGATTTCCAGCAAGCATGTGTGAGCGTGTTACCTGGAGTTTACCTGGAGAGAGTTTGGGGGGTCAACGCCTCCCCGGCCCAGTCTGTGACCAGGCCTCATGGTGAATCAGAGCCTGATCAACCAGGCTGTTTAAAAAAAAAAAAAAACACTCCTACGTGTTAGATAGGAGTGAATGGAGACGAATGATTTTTGGGACATGATGAGCTGTTGGAGTGCGAGCAGGGTAACATTTTGTGAAGGGATTCAGGGAAACCAGTTAATTGATTTAGTTGGACTTGAGTCCTGGAAATGGGAAGTACAATGCCTGCACTTTAAAGGAGGGGTCTGGGATAGTGACATCTGGGAGGGACTTATTCTCAGCTGTCGTATCTGAGCACCTCTGCAAAGACAGTGATTATGTATGAGTGAGGTGAAAGTGTTGAATGATGATGAAAGTATTTTCTTTTTGGGGATTTTCTTTCTTTTTGGGTCACCCTGCCTTGGTGGGAGACGGCCGACTTGTTGAAAAAAAAAAATGCCGTTAGTACTGCTACTGCCCCAAACATATATAGTATACGTTTTATTTTTCCTGCCTCCAAATTTGGCATGATTGGCCTGAGATGCCTGGTCAGCATAGAATGGGTCTTAACACTCGGTGTGTGCCATATTAAAAAATCTGGTACCACTTAGTACCTTGTGGGAGCACCAGTTAAATTGAGGGCCAGCTAGAGCAAACAGCATGGCAAACACCATAGATTCACTGATATCTTGTCATATTAACAGTCCCCTTTTAAGTGGAAAGTGATGTCGGCAGGCTGGCTGCCAGCTTGGCCACCTGGCTGGCCAGCAGCTGGTTGGCCACCTGGCTGGTGGCTGTCTCTTTGTCTCTATCTGTCTCTATTTCACAGGAACACATACGTAAATACAATTATACATAGTGTAAATTACCTAGGATAACTAAAAAAATCAAGACAAAGTGATATACAGTGGACCCCCGCCTAACGAGCAAAATTCATTCCAGAAGCCTGCTCAAGTGCCATTACCGAACGAATTTACTTCCTTAAGAAATAATGTCACTTAGGTTAGTCTATTTCAGACCCCCAAAAATACACTTCCACAAGCACTTACAATATTATACTGTACTTACATAATTGTATGATTTCCGGGGTGCTCATTAGGCGGGGGTCCACTGTAATGTGCTTGTGATCTGCGTAATACCAGTTGGTTTATGAGCTACTCTCTGAGACAAGCAGACAGAAAGGAGACGACACATAGGCAGACAGAAAGACACAGACAGACAGACAGGTTTGCATAACAAATACGTAAAGGGAAGCAGTGTAAGCTCATCAAATGTCATCACTGTAATTACTGGACTGATTAGAAAAGATAAGACTACCCTCACCCCTCATCAAATGTCACCAGTCATCATTAGTGGAGATCAGATGAGATAAGGCAGCAACACAAATCTTACATAATGCTTCAAGGGAACTTTATTATTATTATTATTATTATTATTATTATTATTATTATTATTATTATTATTATTATTATTATGCACTATCATTATTATTATTATGCACTATCATTATTATTATTATGCACTATCATTATTATTATTATGCACTATCATTATTATTATTATTATTATGCATAATCATTATTATTATTATTTTTATGCACTATCATTACTGACACGACATATTATCATCATTTAGTACAATTTCATACCAATATTAGTCAGAACAAAGACTGCTATAAAATCACAAGAACTACTATAAATTGTAATTATCAGAACATAAAAATTATATAAAATAATAAAAAAAAGAGAAAAAATGGTATATCGGCAACAATTCTGCAAGCGGCAGGACTCCTGTTGCTGTCAGGTGAGCATCCAGTGCCAACTTCTCTGCCTCATATCTCGGTAAGTACTGACCCAATTATTTTTTTTATACTATAACACTTAAAAAAATGTGCTCTTTATTTCTATATAAAAAATAATTTGTTTTTTTTTTCAAAATATTCGGGGCACTGGGCGTGCGAACGTATATACAGTATACGTTTGGACCGTTTAAGGGTTAAGAATACTAATGCTTGTTGAACTAAATAGAACAAATTACTATGTCATTGGTGAGACAGTGCATGCAGTGATGTATATTTTTTAAGAATTTTTTCCTATCTACAGCATCGAGCATCTGTCCTGAAATCTGATCGAGATTTAAAAAGTGCACATCCATTAATTGACTACACTCCGCCGCAGAATTTGACCCTCCTCTACACCGATCTTGGGGTGTTACCCACATCAGCTGTCACCGAGCATCTCATCAAGCTTTATACATAGATAAATCAATAGATAAGAAATTTAAAAGAACTTATGTGCTGCAGTAAAACACTTGACTTTTTAAGCTGCAACACTAAGATGGGTGAATAACGTGAGTTCTGTCGAGATACAAAACTCTTGCTACACTCATTGATACAAAAGACTGAAAAATTAATTGTATGTTTTGTATTTAATGGCAAATAAAAAATATGATGCTATATATTATGACTGTGACTTATGACCTGATAAAATAAACTCTCCAAAGAGTGCAGTGCCTGCACTTGAAAGAGGGGTGGGAATATTTGCAGTTTAGAATTGTAGTATCGGCACCCCTCTGGCAAGACAGTGGTGGAATAAGTGATGATGAAAGTGTTTCTTCTTTTTTAGGTCTCCCTGCTTTGGTGGGAGACAGCTGGTCTTTTTAAAAAAAATCCCATGAATTGGTTGTGTGGGAAAAGCATGACAAGCATCTTTTTATATATAAGTGGAGTTCCAACGGTCTCATCAATGTTGATTTCTCAAGGGAGCCTTGATGCTGGTGAGGGGCTCTTGATCCAAAGAACTTAGCTTATCCTCCCCTTCCTTGAATTGAACCTGAATGCCTCCTATTCCACAAGCTCTATAATGACCCCTGATTTTTTTATTAATACATCGGCCGTTTCCCACTGAGGCAGGATGACTTGAAAAAGAAGAAACACTTTTATCATCACTCACTCCATCACTGTCTTGCCAAAGGTGTATGACACTATAGGTAAAAAACTGCAACATATTACACCTGTACTTCAGAGAGCAGGCACTTTACTTCCCACCTCCAGGACTCAAGGCCAACTAACCGGTTTCCTGAATCCTTCGTAAATGTTACTTTGTTCACACTCCAATAGCACGCCAAGTCATAAAACCATTTGCCTCCACTCTCTTCTATTTAATATGCTCACAGACACCTACTGAAATCTAAACCTCTTGCACACAAAACCTTCTTTGCCCCCACCCTCCAATCCTTCCTAGCATGACCCTTTCCCGCCTTCCTTCCACTATAGATTTTTACACCTTTCAAGTTACGTATTCTGTTTTGTTCCATCCTCCTAAATGTCTAAACCATCTCAACAACCCCTCATCATCCTTCTGGATACTACCTCTGATTAAACTGGATAAAAGAAACAATCGTTAGCTTCTGCCGTGAAGCTCACGAAGTCTTGAATGAATAAGGTGAGACACTTGTTATTTAAGACAATTTTAAATCATCAGAAACTGTGTAAATTGTACCTAAATAAACATGTTTATTTATATACTACTCCTGTACTCTGCTACACCTTCTACCTCAAGAATCTCAGTGGAAATAAGCCACTTTGACTTTTTTAAAGAATAAAGAATAAAGATTTTATAACTTTGCAAAGGTTACAGTGTGTAATTACAATTTTGATTTGTTAAGTACAAAGAAAGCCACTATCATGCCGGGGCATTTCGGGCAGACTAATCCTAGTACATACGTAATAACTACTTAGGTCTAGACAAGATAAGTGTGGTTAACGTTTTAATAAATCTTTATTTTATCTTAATACTAATGCAAGGGTTATCCTGGGTAAGTTACACAGGTTAGTATTTAAGATAATTGTAATCATTTAAAATTATGGAAAAATCGTACCTAAATGAACTTACATATTTATTTGTGGTAAATAATAGAAACATCACCTAGGTAGTAGGTTGGTAGACAGCAACCACCCAGAGAGGTACTACCTTCCTGCCAAGTGAGTGTAAAACGGATACAGTGGACCCTTGAATTTCGTGATTAATCCGTTCCTGAGAGTCCGCCGAAAGTCAAAATTCACGAAAATCAAAACCATTTTCCCCATAAGAAATAATGTAAATCCAATTAATCCATTCCAGACATCCAAAAGTATTAAAAAAAAATATTTTTTTTACATGAAATGTACATTTATCTACACAGAAAACAATGAGACATAAATTCAAATTCAAATTCAAATTCAAATTCTTTATTTCATGTAATATACAAGGTGGGGTGTACTTATAATTATACATTAAAGTAGATATTACAAGATAGCCAATAATATGCCTAGGTATGCCTAGGCTTTTCAGGCAGTCTTATGATAGGTCTTACTCAATAGCAACTAATGATTATACTGATTGTAAGGTTAGGTAATTGTAGTGATTAACTAGGTTTACAAAATTTAGGTACTGGAATTTAAACATTTAAGAATTTAACAATTAGTATAAGAAGTTAGCAATTAGTTTATATAATAATGATAAAGGTGATGTATTGGCATAATATAGTTTCTATATTGGAGTGTCTTAGGCAAATTTATGACTAGCTTAAGTATTATGAAGCAATAGTTGTATTAGAATTTTGGTTAGTACTGTGCAAATTAACGGGAATCACAGATATCGATAAGTGTATTTTGCTGTGGTTAGTACTGTGCAAATTAAGGGGAATCACAGATATCAATAAGTGTATTTTGCTGTGGATACGTGCAAGATAAAGTAGTTTTCATGTGGTTAGCTACCGGTTGGGTGCGTAAGTGAGATAAGATGTTTTTTAACGGTGCTTTTGAAAATGGAGGTTGTGTCTGCAGTTCTAGAGTTTTCAGGCAGGGAGTTCCAGATTTTAGGCCCTTTTATGCGCATTGAATTTTTGTATAGATTTAGTCGGACACGGGGAATGTCAAAGAGATGTTTATGTCTGGTATTTTGTCTATGGGTCCTGTCACAACTGTCAAGAAAGTGTTTTAGCTTAGGGTTAAAGTTGGAATTAATGGTTCTATAAATGTAGATAGCAGAGTAGTAAGTATGGATGTTCTGAACAGTGAGTAGGTTTAGGTCTTTGAAGAGTGGGGGGATGTGCTGCCTAGCGTTGGATTGCGTGATAATTCTTACTGCGGCTTTTTGTTTGGTTATTATTGGCTTTAGGTGGGTAATTGCTGTTGATCCCCATGCACAAATGGCATATGTGAGGTAGGGATAGATGAGTGAGTAGTATAGTGTGAGTAGGGCTGATTGTGGTACATAATACCGTATCTTAGAGAGGATCCCCACAGTTTGGACACTTTCTTTGTTATGTGTTGGATATGGGTGCTGAATTTCAGGCTGCTGTCAAGGTGAAGGCCCAGGAACTTGCCCTCGTTATGTTTAGCAATAGGTGTAGTGTTGATCTTAATGTTTAATTGTGGAAAATCTGTTCTGTTGCCAAATATAATATAGAAGGTCTTATCAGTGTTGAGTGTAAGTTTATTGGCTGTCATCCATGTTGATATTTTTATTAATTGTCGTTAACAATGGTATTAAGCGTGGCAAGGTTTGTGTGGAGATGACATAAGTTGTGTCGTCAGCAAAGAGTATTGGTTTCAGGTGTTGTGATACATTGGGAAGATCATTGATGTATAAGAGGAAGAGCAGGGGACCAAGGACACTTCCCTGCGGTACTCCGGTGTCTAGTGGTAGTGTCGTGGAGGATGTGTCTTTAATAGTGACATACTGGTATCTATTAGTGAGGTAGGATTTGAGGTATGCTAGTGCATGACCTCTTATTCCATAGTGGTCAAGTTTGTGGAGTAGGATGCCGTGGTTTACTGTGTCAAAAGCTTTCCTTAGGTCAATAAAAAGTCCTAGTGGATATTCCTTATTTTCGAGTGCTGTGTAAAGCAGGTCTATCATTTTTACTATTGCATCGTTAGTGCTTTTATTTTTCCTGAAGCCAAATTGGCAGGGGTTGAGTATGCTTTGTGTCGTTATAAACGAGTATAATCTCTTGTGCACAAGTTTCTCGAATATTTTGGATAGCAATGGTAGATTTGATATAGGCCTATAGTTATTTACGTCTGTAGGGTCACCACCTTTGTGTATTGGTGTAACCCTTGCTGTTTTGAGTAGTATTGGGAAAGTGCTAGTTTCTAATGATTTGTTAAAAAGTAAAGAAATAGGATATGAAAGAATAAAACAATAATAACATGGTACATGTACTTACCTTTATTGAAGACTCTTAATGTATTGAAGACAGGAGGGGGGGGAAAGGATGGACAAATTACTGTTTGGAAGGGGAATCCCCTTCCATAAAGACTTCAGGTACCAAGTCATTTTCCGGGGTTACTTCCCTTCTTTGTTTTTTAATGCCATTAGGACCAGCTTGAGAGTCACTGGACCCCTGTCACACAAAATATTGTTCCAGAAAGGTCTGTTTCTGGTATTTCTTTAAAATTTGCCTAAAATGAGACAAGACATTGTCATTGAACATGTCGCATACACGGCCTGCAATAGCTTTGTCAGGGTGATGTTCCTCCACAAATCTTTCCATCCTACTCCACATTGCACAAATCTCCATTACTACCACCCTCATTACCACCCTCTTCCACCATCACTACCACCCTCTACCACCATCACTAAAACCCTCTACCACCATCACAACCAGTACCATCTTCTACCACCATCACTACCACCCTCTACCACTATCACTACCACCACCACTTTCGTATTTTCTACAATCTTTTTCTTTAATTTTATTGTGTTTTTACTTTCTTTACCAAAGGGCTGGCACTAGGAGCTTTCTTTGGGCCCATGGTGGCTTATTTAGCAATTGCAAGCACAAAAAACAATGGATTATTAAGAAATGTATCATATGAAAGCATGAGGTGATCGTCACTCACCGAGATACAATGCCAGACTGACTCTGAATGATGTCTGGGAACCTTTGTGTGCCCGAGCAGCTGGAGGCCACCTGGACGCGTTTCATAAAACCACCAAATTCTAAGCCAAATCACTAAAATCAAGGCAATATTTTGACAAAAAAAGTTGCTGATAATAAAAATTCACGATATTCAAGGCGGACGAAATTCAAGGGTCCACTGTACCTGTAGTTGTTTTACATGATGGTAGGATTGCTGGTGTCTTTTTTCAGTCTCATATACATGCAAGGCTTTAGGTATGTCTTAATACTTCTACATACACTTAGGTCACACTTCACATGCATGTACAAGCATATACAGTGGACCCCCGGAAATCGAACATTCTTCATTCCAGAATGCTGTTCAAGTAATGTTACCAAACAAATTTATTCCCATAAGGAATGATGTAAATTAGATTAGTCCATTTCAGACCCCCAAAAATACACCTATAAAAGCACTTACAATAATAAACTTACATTAAAGGGCGAGTTGGGAGTGTTCAATTTCCGAGGGTCCACTGTATATATATATACACACACCTCTCTGGGTTTTCTTCTGTTTTTCTTACTAGTTCTTGTCCTTGTTTATTTCCTCTTATCTCCATGGGGAAGTGGAACAGAATTCTTCCTCCATAAGCCATGCATTTTGTAAGAGGCGACTAAAATGCCGGGAGCAAGAGGCTGGTAACCCCTTCTCCTGTATATATTATGTACTAAAGTTAAAAAGAGAAACATTTGTTTTTCTTTTTGGGCCACCCTGCCTCAGTGGGATACGGCCGGTGTGTTGAAAGAATAGAAACATCAGAGTTAATTTTTTTAATACGTCAGCCATCTCCCACTGAGGCAGGGCAACCCCCAAAAAAGAAACTTTCACCATTATTTATTCAACACTTTCATCATCATTCACACATAATCACTGTCTTTGCAGAGGTGCCCAGATATGACAGTTTGGATGTCACTCCAAACAGCCAATATCCCAAATCCCTTCTTTAACCCTTAAACTGTCCACACGTAGACATACGTTCACGTGCGTACTGCTCCGAACGTAGATCTACGTTTTATTTTTCATTCCTTCAAATTTAGTGTGATAGGCCTGAGTCACCTAGACATGAGAGTATGGATCTGCACCCTCAGTGTGCGCAGTATTAAAAAAATCTGGGACCACTTAGTACCTTGTGGGAGCACCAGTTCAATTGAGTGCCAGCTAGGCAAATACTGTGGCAAACACCAGG
>WNWK01013143.1:0-56466 GCA_009830355.1 Cherax destructor | reverse complement strand
GTGTTCAGCATGGATAGAGGCATGGCTTACCAATAGAAAGCAAGAGTTTCCATTAATGGGGTCAAATCTGAATGGGGATTAGTCACTAGTGGCGTTCCACAAATCAGTTTTAGGCCCATTGTTGTTCATAATTTACATAAATGACCTTGATGAAGGAAGAAGTGACATGAGTAAATTTGCTGATGATACAAAAATAGGCCGTATGATTCATTCTAAGGAGGATACCAGTGAACTCCAGGAGGATTTGGACAAATTAATGTCTTGGTCTAAAAAGTGGCAGATGAAGTTCAATGTGGACAAGTGGGTACTAGTCCTTGGTAATGAAAATATCCCTCGAATTTATAAACTAGGTGAAGTAGAGCTTGATCATGAATGTGAAAACGATTTGGGGAGTCATGGTAAGCAGGAATCTAAAGCCAAGACAACAGTGCCTAAGTGTGCCAATAAGGCTAACAGATTACTAGGATTTATTTCAAAGTATAAGCAACAGAAGTCCAAAAGTTATTTTACAGCTCTATACATCACTAGTGAGACCTCATTTGGATTATGCAGCTCAGTTTTGGTCTCCTTACTACAGGATGGATATAGATTCATTGGAGAACATACAAAGAAGAATGACTAAAATGATTTACAGTATAAAATCTCCCGTATGAAGATAGACTTAGAGCGTTGAATCTCCACTCTCTGGAGAGACGTAGAATGAGGGGAGATATCATCGAGGTGTACAAGTGGATGATGGGCATAAACAAAGGAGATATTAATAAAATACTGAGGATATCGAACCAAGTAAGAACCAGAAATAATGGATTTAAATTGGATAAATTTAGATTTAGAAAGGACATAGGCAAGTACTGGTTTTCGAACAGAGTTGTAGATGCGTGGAACAATCTTCCGAGTACTGTGATAGAGGCTAGGACCTTGGGTGGCTTTAAAAAGAGATTGGACAAATATATGAGTGGGAGGGGCTGTGTTTGATTGGTGTCGTGAGTACGGGAATAAATTCTTAGGTAGTGGTGGTTTTGATATGGACTTGCCTTGTATGGGTCAGTAGGCCTTCTGCAGTGTTCCTCCATTCTTATGTTCTTATCGAATTCTTTATCGTGATCAACAGCCTCAAAAGCTTTACCGAAGAAAGTTAATAAATTAGTTAGGCAGGAACGGCCCCTCGTGAATCCATGCTGAGTATCGTTAATCAAATTATGTTTATCGAGATGGTTTCTTATAATATCAGCTATAATTGACTCTAGTAATTTGCCTACAATTGAGGTCAGGCTTATTGGGCCGTAATTTGACGGTAGTCAAATTACCGGATGTTTCGCCGATATATAATTTGTTGCAATCATTACAAGGAATTGTGTATACCCCTGCAGTAGATTGAAGCTTGTAATGACTTGTAATGACTTCAGCAAATTATACGTCGGCGAAACATCCAGAGACCTCCACACACGTATTTCAGAGCACCAGTACGCAGGCAGATCTGACGACCCAAGAAATGCGTGTGTTCAACACCGAAATTCACACAACCATTTAATCAACTATAGAAACGCAAGACTCATCGCCAGAGAAGACAACACTCAATACCGAAGAATCCTGGAATCATCACTTATCTGTATATCCAACAACTTCAACCAGAACAACGGCTTCTACAACATAGCTGAACCTATTGCCAAGAAACTTCATCGCTATCCCACATAGAACTCAAGAATGGAACACTGAAGGTCCTTTAAGTTACCCGAGGTTTTAAACTATCACCCTACTTTGAAGACTGTCACATGCAGCATTCTCCACCTGACCCAGCATTCTCCACCTGACTAAATCCTATAAATACCCTTGTTTCTTTTATCCAGGTAGATCTGTTTGTGACTCGATAAAGCCCACTGCGTGGGCGAAACGTTGTCAATAAAGGATCACATTATACTGCTTATGTGTTTATCTTTCCATTGTGTCGGTATTTTATACCATTTATTTCCAACGTGACGAGGTGTCAGAGTGAGCGTCTGTGACGAGCGGGGCTCCTCAGGGGAGTCAGTCCTACGACCAGTGCTGTTTTTGGTATATGTGAAGGACATGCTAGAAGGGATGGACTCAGAAGTGTCCCTGTTTGCAGATGATGTGATGTTAATGATGAGAATTAAATCGGATGAGGATCAGGCAGGACTACAAAGAGACCTGGACAGGCTGCAAGCCTGGTCCAGCAATTGGCTCCTGGAATTTAACCCCACCAAATGCAAAGTCATGAAGATCGTGGAAGGGCAAAGAAGACCGCAGACAGAGTATAGACTAGGTGGCCAAAGACTGCTAACCCCACTCAAGGAAAAAGATCTTGGGATAAGTATAATACCGAGCATATCTTCTGAGGCGCACATCAACCAGATAACTGCTGCAGCATATGGGAGCCTGGCAAACCTAAGAATAGCATTCCGATACCTCACTAAGGAATAGTTTGGAATTCACACCTGGTCAAGAACGTCAAGAAATTAGAGAAAGTGCAAAAGTTTGCAACAATACTAGTCCCGGAGTTAAGGGGAATGTCTTATGAAGAAATGTTAAGGGAAATCGCCCTGACGACACTGGAGGACAGGAGGGTTAGGGGAGACATGATAACGACATATAAAATACTGCGAGGAATTGACAAGGTGGACAGAGACAGGATGTTCCAGAGATGGGACACAGCAACAAGGTGTCACAAATGGAAGTTGAAGATTCAGATAAGTCAAAAGGATGTTAGGAAGTATTTCTCCAGTCACAGAGTTGTCAGGAAGTGGAATAGTCTGGAAAGTGTTGTAGTGGAGGCAGGATCCATACATAGCTTTAAGAAGAGGTACGAGTGACCAGTGAAGAGGTGGGGCCAGGAGCTGTGAATCGTCGACTCCTCATGATGATGATGATGATGATGATGATGATGATGATGATGATGATGATGCTGATGATGATGATGATGATGATGATGTGCTGATGATGCTGATGATGCTGATGATGCTGATGATGCTGATGATGCTGATGATGCTGATGATGCTGATGATGCTGATGATGCTGATGATGATGCTGATGATGCTGCTGCTGCTGCTGCTGCTGCCTGCTGCTGCTCTGCTGCTGCTGCTGCTGCTGCTGCTGCTGCTGCTGCTGCTGCGCTGCTGCTGCTGCTGCTGCTGCTGCTGCTGCTGCTGCTGCTGCTGCTGCTGCTGCTGCTGCTGCTGCTGCTGCTGCTGCTGCTGCTGCTGCTGCTGCTGCTGCTGCTGCTGCTGCTGCTGCTGCTGCTGCTGCTGCTGCTGCTGCTGCTGCTGCTGCTGCTGCTGCTGCTGCTGCTGCTGCTGCTGCTGCTGCTGCTGCTGCTGCTGCTGCTGCTGCTGCTGCTGCTGCTGCTGCTGCTGCTGCTGCTGCTGCTGCTGCTGCTGCTGCGCTGCGCTGCTGCTGCTGCTGCTGCTGCTGCTGCTGCTGCTGCTGCTGCTGCTGCTGCTGCTGCTGCTGCTGCTGCTGCTGCTGCTGCTGCTGCTGCTGCTGCTGCTGCTGCTGCTGCTGCTGCTGCTGCTGCTGCTGCTGCTGCTGCTGCTGCTGCTGCTGCTGCTGCTGCTGCTGCTGCTGCTGCTGCTGCTGCTGCTGCTGCTGCTGCTGCTGCTGCTGCCGCTGCTGCTGCTGCTGCTGCTGCTGCTGCTGCTGCTGCTGCTGCTGCTGCTGCGCCTGCTGCTGCTGCTGCTGCTGCTGCTGCTGCTGCTGCTGCTGCTGCTGCTGCTGCTGCTGCTGCTGCTGCTGCTGCTGCTGCTGCTGCTGCTGCTGCTGCTGCTGCTGCTGCTGCTGCTGCTGCTGCTGCTGCTGCTGCTGCTGCTGCTGCTGCTGCTGCTGCTGCTGCTGCTGCCTGCTGCTGCTGCTGCTGCTGCTGCTGCTGCTGCTGCTGCTGCTGCTGCTGCTGCTGCTGCTGCTGCTGCCGCTGCTGCTGCTGCTGCTGCTGCTGCTGCTGCTGCTGCTGCTGCTGCTGCTGCTGCTGCTGCTGCTGCTGCTGCTGCTGCGCTGCTGCTGCTGCTGCTGCTGCTGCTGCTGCTGCTGCTGCCGCTGCTGCTGCTGCTGCTGCTGCTGCTGCCGCTGCTGCTGCCGCTGCTGCTGCTGCTACTGCTGCTGCCGCTGCTGTTGCTGCTGCTGCTGCTACTGCTGCTGCTGCTGCTGCTGCTGCTGCTGCTGCTGCTGCCTGCTGCTGCTGCTGCTGCTGCTGCTGCCTGCTGCTGCTGCGCTGCTGCTGCTGCTGCTGCTGCTGCCTGCTGCTGCTGCTGCTGCTGCTGCTGCTGCTGCTGCTGCTGCTGCTGCTGCTGCTGGCTGCTGCTGCTGCTGCTAGGAAGATATGTACACACACGAAGGAGGTGAGTTAGTAGGGAGGTGGAGGAGGGGTAGGCAGAGGAGGAGAAGGATGAGTAAGAGAAACAGATGGCTGGGACAGGGAAATAATGAGAGGAAGGAGCATGAGGAAAAAACATTAGAGGAAGATGGAAGAGAAAAATAAAATCCTTTGCAAGGCTTCTGGAGGATAATTAAGAAAATTAAGAAAGGACAATTAATGGAGGAGAGGGAAGAGAGAAGAGGAAGACCAAAAAGAACAGCAATAAGGAGAACACTGGGAAGAAGGACACCAGTAGGGAGAACAAGGGAAGGAACAGAAGAGGACGAACAGGTAAAGAGGAAAACTGGATGAAAATGACTGGGAATAACAAGAGGCGGTGGATTGTTTATGCACAAACCAGCGTAGTTCAGAAGCAACAACCAATAAACACGAAGATGAGCTACACGAAGATAATTAGGACATTATGAGGTAGATGAAGGTAATTAGGACGTTATTAGGTAGATGAAGATAATTAGGACATTATGAGGTAGATGAAGGTAATTAGGACGTTATGAGGTAGATGAAGGTAATTAGGACGTTATTAGGTAGATGAAGATAATTAGGACATTATGAGGTACATGAAGGTAATTAGGACGTTATGAGGTAGATGAAGGTAATTAGGACGTTATTAGGTAGATGAAGATAATTAGGACATTATGAGGTAGATGAAGGTAATTAGGACGTTATGAGGTAGATGAAGGTAATTAGGACATTATGAGGTAGATGAAGGTAATTAGGACGTTATTAGGTAGATGAAGATAATTAGGACATTATGAGGTAGATGAAGGTAATTAGGACGTTATGAGGTAGATGAAGGTAATTAGGACATTATGAGGTAGATGAAGGTAATTAGGACGTTATGAGGTAGATGAAGGTAATTAGGACGTTATTAGGTAGATGAAGATAATTAGGACATTATGAGGTACATGAAGGTAATTAGGACGTTATGAGGTAGATGAAGGTAATTAGGACGTTATTAGGTAGATGAAGATAATTAGGACATTATGAGGTACATGAAGGTAATTAGGACGTTATGAGGTAGATGAAGGTAATTAGGACGTTATTAGGTAGAATGAAGATAATTGGACATTATGAGAACATGAAGGTAATTAGGACGTTATAGGTAGATGAAATAGAATATGGGACATTATGAGGTAGATGAAGGTAATTAGGACGTTATTAGGTAGATGAAGATAATTAGGACATTATGAGGTAGATGAAGGTAATTAGGACGTTATAGGTAGATGAAGGTAATTAGGACGTTATAGGTAGATGAAGATAATTAGGACATTATAGGTAGATGAAGTAATTAGGACGTTATTAGGTAGATGAAGATAATTAGGACATTATGAGGTAGATGAAGGTAATTAGGACGTTATTAGGTAGATGAAGATAATTAGGACATTATGAGGTAGATGAAGGTAATTAGGACGTTATGAGGTAGATGAAGGTAATTAGGACGTTATGAGGTAGATGAAGGTAATTAGGACGTTATGAGGTAGATGAAGGTAATTAGGACGTTATTAGGTAGATGAAGATAATTAGGACATTATGAGGTAGATGAAGGTAATTAGGACGTTATTAGGTAGATGAAGATAATTAGGACATTATGAGGTAGATGAAGGTAATTAGGACGTTATAGGTAGATGAAGTAATTAGGACATTATGAGGTAGATGAAGGTAATTAGGACGTTATAGGTAGATGAAGTAATTAGGACGTTATGAGGTAGATGAAGGTAATTAGGACGTTATGAGGTAGATGAAGGTAATTAGGACATTATGAGGTAGATGAAGGTAATTAGGACGTTATGAGGTAGATGAAGATAATTAGGACATTAAGAGGTAGATGAAGGTCATTAGGACGTTATGAGGGAGATGATAATTGATAACCGTGACACTGACACCACCACCACTCCCCCACCACCACCACCACCATCACCACCACTCCTCCACCACCACCACCACCACTCCTCCACCACCACCACCACTACTACCACTGGTTTTACTCCCTTTATTTATGTAGTACAATAGGACAATTTACGACATCCAACACTCTCTGAGAGCGTGTAGAATCAACACACCTGGTCCAGACACTGGAAGACAACACACACCTGGTCCAGACACTGGGGGAAAACAACACACACCTGGTCAGACACTGGGGAAAACAACACACACCTGGTCAGACACTGGAAGACAATACACCTGGTCCAGACACTGGAAGACAAACACACCTGGTCCCGACACTGGGAAGAACACCTGGTCAGACACTGGGAAGACAACCCAAAACCTGGTCCAGACACTGGAAGACAACACACACCTGGTCCAGACACTGAAAGACAATACACACCTGGTCCAGACACTGGGGGAAAACAACACACACCTGGTCACACTGGAAGACAAACCTGGTCAGACACTGAAGACAACACACCTGTCCAGACACTGAAGACAAATACACCGGTCAGACACTGGAAGACAACACACACCTGGTCCAGACACTGGAGAAACACCTGGTCCAACATGAAGACAAGCACACCTGGTCCAGACACTGGGAAGACAACACACACCTGGTCCAGACACTGGGAAGACACACACCTGGTCCAGACACTGGGAAGACAACACACACCTGGTCCAGACACTGGGAAGACAACACACACCTGGTCCAGACACTGGGAAGACAACACACACCTGGTCCAGACACTGAGAAGACAATACACACCTGGTCCAGACACTGGGAAGACAATACACACCTGGTCCAGACACTGAAAGACAACACACACCTGGTCCAGACACTGAGAAGACAAACACACCTGGTCCAGACACTGAAGACAACACACACCTGGTCCAGACACTGAAAGACAACACACACCTGGTCCAGACACTGAAAGACAACACACACCTGGTCCAGACACTGAAAGACAACACACACCTGGTCCAGACACTGAAAGACAACACACACCTGGTCCAGACACTGAAAGACAACACACACCTGGTCCAGACACTGAGAAGACAACACACACCTGGTCCAAACAATGATAATACAATACACACCTGGCCCAGACACTGGGAAGACAACACACACCTGGTCCAGACACTGGGAAGACAACACACACCTGGTCCAGACACTGGGAAGACAACACACACCTGGTCCAGACACTGGGAAGACAACACACACCTGGTCCAGACACTGAGAAGACAATACACACCTGGTCCAGACACTGGGAAGACAATACACACCTGGTCCAGACACTGGGAAGACAATACACACCTGGTCCAGACACTGAAAGACAACATACACCTGGTCCAGACACTGAAAGACAACACACACCTGGTCCAGACACTGGGAAGACAATACACACCTGGTCCAGACACTGAAAGACAACACACACCTGGTCCAGACACTGAAAGACAACACACACCTGGTCCAGACACTGAAAGACAACACACACCTGGTCCAGACACTGAGAAGACAACACACACCTGGTCCAGACACTGAAAGACAACACACACCTGGTCCAGACACTGAGAAGACAACACACACCTGGTCCAAACAATGATAATACAATACACACCTGGCCCAGACACTGGGAAGACAATACAGAACTGGTCCAGAAACACTGAGGAAACAACACACACCTGGTTTAAACATTGAGAAGAAAAGACACACCTGGCTCTGAGACACTGAAGGCAGCACACCTGGTAGCCACTATATATAACCGCTGGACAAAATTTTCAGCATAATTCATGAGATATACAGAGGATATTGTCATGACTTACTGGCCGAACACTGCCTCAGTTATGGGTCATTCCCTAGTATTTCCGGGGATCACAGACCCCGCAGCCTGCTCTCAGACACCACCACCTTACTATGAATAAGAACTAAGAAGAAGCATGCAGGAAAGATAAGATGAGAATATACTGGGTGTGCGTAGCGGTAACTCTAAGATTTACCTGCCATCTTGCGTGTTTACGAGGAACCAAGAAAAGATCAGCAATCCCGCCAGGGTACAACACTTTTCACATGTTTCCGTTTCACACTCTGAACACAATACAAGTGAAGCTAAGACAGCAATGCCTAAGCGTACGTAATATGGCAAACAGATTACCGGGATTTATATCAGGAAGTATAAGCAACTGGTGACTACCTGGTGATGGATGGGGGTATCACTGCCCCCCAGTACCTGGTTTCAGACCCAGCCTCCTGGTCACTGGTCGTGCTTGTGGCAGGCTGACAGATGTAGGCGCCGCTGATCGGCTGGACAAAGTCTGCGCTAAAAATTATGTATAGTATATAGCTGTATGAGATACCGTAGCCTCGAGCCTCCTGCAGGAGACAAAGACAGTCCTTCCTACAGAGAGCCGCCAGTGTGACCCATTACCTTCCTACAGGAGACACTTCGAAGTCATTTGATAATTCACATTAACTCAGAAGAATTGTTGAAAAGTCTGGATCATTCATGCTGATAGTACTGTCCATCAGTGTATTTACCGCACTCCCAAAAATTTCCCCTCGGTGTAATTTTGCGTCAGGCTGGATGCTTGGTGCTCTCTTAAGAGCACCTTGGCGGATTATATTTACAACCAGTCCGTCGAGTATTTCTCAGGATGAATGTTATATTTTCTTCATCTGTTTGACTCAAAATACGACTAACGTTATTTTTTTTGCACTGTTCAAGTACTTACATGCAAATACAAAATCTGAAGTACAATGCTTGTTCATTATCTCCAACATTTAACAAAGATTTCAACATTAGTTGAATTTGAAGTAATTGAAGAAAATAATTTAATACAGAATATCAAGTGTTTGTAATTAATTTTCTGATAAAGTGTTGTAATTAAAAATCTGGAAGAGTAATTGAAAGTACAGTTGACCTTATATACTCCAAGCTTGCCTATTTGCGACTATAAAAGGAACACACTGGCACCTGCCCCTCCCTACCTACCTCACTCTGGCCCTTCTAAGCAAGATGCACAGTTCTGCTGACTGTTGAAAATAAATTTGCTGAATTCACCCTGGCGATGATTTCTCATTTGTATTCAGGTCTAGACTTAAACTATAGTGATGAATAAAACACATGTGCAACACATGCACCTCCTTATTGCTGAAACATTTCGTCTTCGCTGAAGACTTCTTCAAACGCATACAGATGCGACAGTGTAAACAGTAGAGAGGTAATATGGAGGTGTGCAGTATTAGGCCTGGACTGATCAATATCTGGTTAAACTTTGATCTCTTGTGAGTAGTCATGAAGGTATCACTGTTACGTTACCAGTGCACACGTCCTTCATAATTATCGTTATCTCTATCAATCCTGCAACAGACGTATTCACAGATCCAGTAAATTCATCTGAGTAGCGTAACGCATCAAGGGATAATTAATCCTTTAACTTAACTAATTAACATTTCCCAACCTAATTATCCTACCACTCTTGGTGATCATTTAACTCACTCGTTAAAATACCTGTACTACCTATAACTCAGTGGCAGCGAGTCCGGTTCGCAACCGAAAGAACCCAGGTTCGATTCCTAGACGAGACGAGTCATATAGGAAATTCTCTTTACACCGGCTACCCCAGCTCACCTAAAAGTAAATAGGTACCCAAGAGTTAGTAGACAGTTGTGGGCAGCATCCTGGCGAGTGGTATACTCTAGATAACTGTCAGATCAACCAGTCTGTAGTATGTAGGTCAGTTGGCCGCCAATAGCAACATCCTGGTTGACCAGCCAAGCACCAGACTGAGGCTCAAGACCGAGGAGCGACGGTAGGAAGACCGAGGAGCGACGGTAGGAAGACCGAGGAGCGACGGTAGGAAGACCGAGGAGCGACAGTAGGAGACCGAGGGCGACAGTAGGAAGACCGTAGGAAGACCAGACGACAGTAGGCAAGACCGAGGAGCGACGGTAGGAAGACCGAGGAGCGACGGTAGGAAGACCGAGGAGCGACGGCAGGAAGACCGAGGAGCGACAGTAGGAAGACCGAGGAGCGACAGTAGGAAGACCGAGGAGCGACAGTAGGAAGACCGAGGAGCGACGGCAGGAAGACCGAGGAGCGACGGCAGGAAGACCGAGGAGCGACAGTAGGAAGACCGAGGAGCGACAGTAGGAAGACCGAGGAGCGACGGCAGGAAGACCGAGGAGCGACGGCAGGAAGACCGAGGAGCGACAGTAGGAAGACCGAGGAGCGACAGTAGGAAGACCGAGGAGCGACAGTAGGAAGACCGAGGAGCGACAGTAGGAAGACCGAGGAGCGACGGCAGGAAGACCGAGGAGCGACGGTAGGAAGACCGAGGAGCGACGGCAGGAAGACCGAGGAGCGACGGCAGGAAGACCGAGGAGCGACGGTAGGAAGACCGAGGAGCGACAGTAGGAAGACCGAGGAGCGACGGCAGGAAGACCGAGGAGCGACGGCAGGAAGACCGAGGAGCGACAGTAGGAAGACCGAGGAGCGACAGTAGGAAGACCGAGGAGCGACGGCAGGAAGACCGAGGAGCGACGGTAGGAAGACCGAGGACGACGGTAGGAAGACCGAGGAGCGACAGTAGGAAGACTGAGGAGCGACGGCAGGAAGACCGAGGAGCGACGGTAGGAAGACCGAGGAGCGACGGTAGGAAGACCGAGGAGCGACGGTAGGAAGACCGAGGAGCGACAGTAGGAAGACCGAGGAGCGACGGTAGGAAGACCGAGGAGCGACAGTAGGAAGACCGAGGAGCGACGGCAGGAAGACCGAGGAGCGACGGTAGGAAGACCGAGGAGCGACGGCAGGAAGACCGAGGAGCGACGGCAGGAAGACCGAGGAGCGACGGCAGGAAGACCGAGGAGCGACAGTAGGAAGACCGGGGAACGTAAGGAAGACTGAGGAGCGACAGTACAGGAATACTCGAGGAGCGACGGCTAGAAGACGAGGAGCGACGGCAGGAAGACCGGGAGCGACGGTAGGAAGACCTGAGGAGCCATTTGACGGTAAGACTAGGAGCGACAGTAGGAAGACCTGAGGAGCACGCTTGGAAGACTCGTCGATACGATGCGAGTGAAGACCGAGGAGGTACAGGAGTGGAAGTACCGAGGAGCAATACTGGTAAAGACTCTGAGTAGCATGAAGGTACGACGACCAGGACCGATACGTATTACAACCTGAACAGCGACAAGATAGTAAATCTCGAGAGCGTAACGGCCAAGGGATAGTAACCTTAACTAACAGTTAAGAAGACCATATCCACACTCTGGAAGATCCTTTAAGCACGTAAATACCTGAGAGCATCGTGGCAAGACCGAGTTGCAACCGAGAAGACCCGAGGATGCGAACGGAAAGGAAATCCCTTTGAGGACAGCACAGTAGGAAGACCGAGGAGTACATAGTAGGAAGACCTGAGGAGCGACAGTAGGAAGACCGAGGAGGACAGTGGAATAGACATCCGGAGGAGCGACGGTAGGAAGACCGAGGAGCGACAGTAGGAAGACCGAGGAGCGACGGCAGGAAGACCGAGGAGCGACAGTAGGAAGACCGAGGAGCGACGGTAGGAAGACCGAGGAGCGACGGGAGGAGGGAAGACCGAGGAGCGACGGTGACGGAGCGACGGTAGGAAGACCGAGGAGCGACAGTAGGAAGACCGAGGAGCGACGGTAGGAAGACCGAGGAGCGACAGTAGGAAGACCGAGGAGCGACGGTAGGAAGACCGAGGAGCGACAGTAGGAAGACCGAGGAGCGACGGAGGAAGACCGAGGAGCGACGGTAGGAAGACCGAGGAGCGACAGTAGGAAGACCGAGGAGCGACGGTAGGAAGACCGAGGAGCGACGTAGGAAGACCGAGGAGCGACGGGTAGGAAGACCGAGGAGCGACAGTAGGAAGACCGAGGAGCGACGGTAGGAAGACCGAGGAGCGACAGTAGGAAGACCGAGGAGCGACGGTAGGAAGACCGAGGAGCGACGGTAGGAAGACCGAGGAGCGACGAGGAAGACCGAGGAGCGACGGCAGGAAGACCGAGGAGCGACGGTGGAAGGGCAGGGAAGACCGAGGAGCGACAGAGGAAGACCGAGGAGCGACGGTAGGAAGACCGAGGAGCGACAGTAGGAAGACCGAGGAGCGACAGTAGGAAGACTCTCAAAACCGGGCATTAGATTGCATATGTAATGAGCTGAGGATAAATGGTTCGTAGAACCGACAAGTTTATAAATTAGACACGTGCAACACTTGGGTATCTTTATTGTGGAAACGTTTCGCCACACAGTGGCTTCATCAGTCCAAATACAAAGACGAAAGGTGAAGGTCAGAAGGAATTCGAGGTAATCAGTCCCTCAGTCTGGAGTCGATGTAATAAGTCCATCAACCTTTTCAAGATTGTAAAGACTGATGGAGGGACTTATTATCTCGAATTCCTTCTGACCTTCACCTTTCGTCTTTGTATTTGGACTGATGACGCCACTGTGGCGAAACGTTTCCATAATAAAGATTCCCAAGTGTTGTATATGTGTCTAATTTATCATCATGGAACGAGCTATTTAAACACCTCTTAGAATGTATGTGGAACTATGCAAAGAAAATGTTCCCACGAGAACCACTTCCATTAACAAACTCAAGTCATCAGTCCTCGTCACTGGTGTACTCTAGTAAATGGAGTGTGTGAAAATGTCAGGTTTTGCTTGTGTTCTGACTGCTACTCTTAGCTTGAGCTAGAGCGTGGAACGTCCCACTATTTACATACCTGGGATGCTCTTCTTTCTCCTGACACACTCTGCAAATCATGTTGATGAGCGTAATCATTTGAACATTTGTATTATTTAATTCCTGACAATTTTTGGCTCTGTTGCCCACCACTTCATGTTAAACCACTATCCACCACTTGTGTGTTTCCCTACTATCTACTACTAGAATGTTGCCCACTATCTACTACTAGCATGCTACACCATTGGCCTCCACCGGAATGCTACACCACTGCCTACCACCGAAGTATTCCAGAGATATGGTTGATAATGTAATTCTCCAGTGTGATTACCATTACAATGGTCGATGGGTGTGCATGATGAAGCAAAAAATGTCAACAACAGATTGCGCCAGGAGTGCTACGCTCTCAGGCAGACATAACGTTTACACAGTACTAGAGATTTCCTGCTTTCACAGCCCCACCCTGGGCCAGCCCTGTCCGGTGTTTGCCAGGCTGTTGTCACTGGCGGCACACTGGCCCACCTATTCATCATAGCCTGGGTGATACGGCACTTAGGTTTCCTCTTGAAGACTTTTACACTTGTTCCAGCAGTGTATCTGATATCTTCTGTTAAGATGTCAAATAGTTTGGAACGATAAGTGTTGATACAATGTTCTCTTATTGTCCCCACGGCGTCCCTGCTTTTCACTTGGTTTATTTTACATTTTCTCCCATATCTCCCACTGTAGTATGTTGATATGGAAGTGTTGAGATTTGGGACAAGACCCTTAAGTACCTATATCCGGCTCTCTCTCTGCTAAGATTAATTTCCTTTGTGACAGTCATGTTTTTATACAATTCAGTATCCCCTTTTCTAAATTCATCTGCACTTTTTTTCCTATATTTGATCTTTCAGGCTTTGTCCGTAGTGTACATTTAATGTTGATCAAGTACGCTTGTGTGTTTCATCTTTTCCAAGAACTGGTGAGGGTTGGTGGCACTCATGACTGTTGACCAGGGTATGTCTTGTATCTGTCTCAGTCACTTCTCTGACTGTTGAAGGTAAATTTACTGAACATCCCTACTCGTACACTATTACTGAAGATTGAGACACTTGTGCAACGTTTAGGAATCTTTACCGAGGAAAACGTTTTGCCAGCCAGTGGCTTCTTCAGTCCGATACAGAGAAGAACGGCGGAAGATGAGGAGTTTAAGGTAATCAGTGAACACATCGACTCCAGACTGAGGGACTGATTACCTCAAACTCCTCATTTTCCACCGTTCTTCTCTGGATTGGACTGAAGGAGCCACTGGCTGGCGAAACGTTTAATCAATAAAGATTCTCAAATGGTTTTCTAAATCATTTACGTCACACTATTACTGAAGTTGTCCACCTCTGAGATGATACATTATGTACTTGTATGATGCTATGATCTGAGTGTATTGTGTCTGTAATTGCTGTCTCTGAGTAGTTCCCAGTTGTTCGAAAAGATCAATCCAGTATATTCTCATATCTAATAAGTTCTGTTAGCTGTTGGTTCAAAGCAAAATTGTCACAAAATTGCATTAGTTGTGTGGTGTACTTTTAGAGGTAACGTGCTACCAGGAACTAGTATTGCTACAACGCCATGATTTACCATCCTCTATTTCATAGCTGGGAGGTTGAAAATGTCCACGAGGATGATATTTGGTGTGGGACTTTCAAGACAAGTATCTGTCTTCCCTATCTGATCCATGAATTACCTCAGTCGTTGCTTAAGGTGGTTTATATACAAGGTTAAGAAACAGAGCCCTATTTTCCACTTTAATGCCTAGAATTTCTACGGTATCATTTGATGAATTCAACACTTCTGTACATCATTATAATCATGGGGAGCGCTAAATCCATAGGGATTATACAGCACCTGTGGGGGGGGCGATGGAAGGTATTCAGGCTCAATTCAGGGAACTGGAGCACAGATCCAATTCCCTAGATCAAGAGCCCCTCACAAGCATCAAGGAACCTCACTTGAGGGGAACAGCAAAACGTTGCTTTCACGTATAGTCCTTCTCCCTGTGACCTATTTAATGTCACATCTATACATATGGTAGTTGCTTATCGTTATGTCTCCAGCCATAACATCACACAAATAACCCGGACATGAGAGAGTAAAACTTACGACGTTTCGGTCTTGTTGAAGCATTATACACAACTTTGTTAATATGAATCCTAGTCGTGACTTTGTCTGTGTAGATGCCTTCCTTTCCCATTACATTGTCAAATGTTCCAAACTTCAGAACACTTGTGACTTCCCCTGATCTTTATCTCCTTCCTCTCTTTACCTCTTCTCCTTTCCTATATTGTCTTTGCCTTTCTTTTCTTCTGCCTAGGTGGGTTCTGTCCTTTTTTTTTTTGTCCTACCCTCGTAGGTCATTAACTTCCCCTAGTGCTCCTTGTTTTCCTCTTGTCTTTAGACTACCTCTGCTACTCCTACCACCACTATTGCTCTCTAACTCTTGTGTTATGCCACTACTCCCTTCTTATTGCCACCTCTGCCACTGTTGTACTACTTATACTACTATCACTTCTACTACTATCACTGCTACTACTACTTCTACCATTATTCTACTACCTCCTCTCGTTCTACCCTCGGCCCTGCCCCCTTGTCATATATATACTGGCTACCTTCCCTTCGAGCTTGTGTATGACTAGTTAATGATCCAGTTGGACCGAAACGTCGTCACAAATTTCATCCTATGTACGGTTTTTTTTGTGTATTGTTCCAGTCCCGGTATTGTGCCTTCCTATTCTTCACCCCTAACATCCCTTGTGTGTGTTTCTCTAAATGACCCGAATATAGCATTTACAATATAGCTAACTCTGCCACTTTTATTTGATTTCAGATCCAGTATGTTTGCTAACAGGGAGGAGGATTAACCAACTGGGATGTTGTAATTTAGTGTGGGTTTTCCTAATGCCCCCTGGTAATGTACGTAGCACCTCGTAATGCACTTGGTGTACGGCACTGGTTACACACACTTGTCTGCTGTGAGGGCGACCCTGATGTGTTATACGACTGGCTTGGTATGTCCCACTGTTGTCCACCTCTGTAACACTTGTCACTCCTCCTTGTTTGTAGAGTTTTGTTTGCGTTTGTCTGTTCTCTCCTCCTCTAAAAAAAAATATACTGATCGTTTTTCCTACCGCTGATTTTTCGGCAGCGTCGCGTTCCCTTCACCTTTTATTCTGGGTAACTAAGGTCATAACTAAGGCCACAACACAACTAAGGTCACAACAATCTCTGAACAGCACTGAGGATTTACAAACCTCTGGATGGAGACATACGCAAGCTTCACACAACAGGTTACTCCAGTAGTCTTACGGTTGGACACGAAATATGATACGCGAATTTAAGCCATAGCGTAGAGCTGCTACACGTCACCCGTAGAGCTGCTACACGTCACCCGTAGCACAGAGCTGACAACGATTATACAAACAACAGTGGTAAAAGCACCAGTGGTAAACAGTACTATAAGCAATGGTGGTACAAGCATCGGTGATACAAGCAAAGGTGATGTTATAAACAACGGTGGTACAAACAAGGGAGTTACAAACAAGGGAGTTACAAACAAGGGAGTTACAAACAAGGGAGTTACAAACAAGGGAGTTACAAACAAGGGAGTTACAAACAAGGGTGACACAAACAAGGGTGCCACAAACAAGGGTGCCACAAACAAGGGTGCCACAAACAAGGGTGCCACAAACAAGGGTGCCACAAACAAGGGTGCCACAAACAAGGGTGTCACAAACAAGGGTGTCACAAACAAGGGTGTCACAAACAAGGGTGTCACAAACAAGGGTGTCACAAACAAGGGTGTCACAAACAAGGGTGTCACAAACAAGGGTGTCACAAACAAGGGTGCCACAAACAAGGGTGCCACAAACAAGGGTGATACAACAGTGTAACACTAGGAGAGGGTACACCACTTCCCACAATGTTTCACATTAACCTCGTTAATGTGGCTAAACAACTTCATTACCTCTTGTATTATTATTATTATTATTATTACATTTACAAATTTTTGTAAACCCGTGAGGGTTATATTCTTAATAATCTACCTGGTCATGCTGGCAGAATTTTCAACATTAATATTAAAAAAACACAATATAACTTGCGACTAAGCTAACTATAGTCTGAATTTTTTACATTATTTTCTTGTTCTCCAAAATATGATTAAATAACCTGATCTAGTTATTATTATATTCAGCGGGAAGCGCTAAGCTCACAAGGGTCAAAGTGCGTCTGGGGGGGAGGAGAGATAATCAGGTATCATCCAAGGGGTGACCTTGGATCAAGAGCCCTCCTGGGCTGATCCACCATACCGAACAAAATTCACAAAGTGTCTCCATACCAGTGTAAGACAAACTGGTACTGTATTAACCTTCCTGGTTTTATATTATTATCCAGCGTTGTTTTCCCTAAGCTCTCATGTTTACAAATAAAAGTTTACCCCAGCTTGAGTAAACCCGTACACTCGTATGTGTACACTTAACAACAAATTGCAAAAATTGGTGGAATAAGAGTTAATCTAAAAAAATAGTTTTATAATGTGTGTCTGTGAAGAGTTGCAAGGCCAGCCTGAGTGTAGTGGAGGGAGTGGTGGAGGGTGGGAGGGTGTGGAGTGGAAGGAGTGGAGTGGTGGAGGGCGGCAATGATTGGAGGGGGGGAGGGGACCCTCCCTGATATAAGTACAACGACGCGAAATTCATGGGATTGGTGGGTTGGTGTGGCCTGAGGGAACAAGGTTGGATCACGCACTTTACCCAATCCTCTTCATTCAAGGACACTTAAGAGATCCCGGGAAGAGATAGGTAGTGGCTAGTCATGCAACTTTAGCACTCTGGCTCACTATTAACACAATGGCACGGCAACATGGGAATAACTATACTATAGTATACAATGAGCACTCTATTAACACTGGGTCCAGCAGGGGCGTGCCAGCGGTCGCTGTACCCCACTACCATCACGTGAACTCTGAGTGTCCTGCAGCACTCCTACACAGTGCCAGTGACACTACACAGTTCATCTTATGACAGACACCCGTGTCAGTAAGTACGTAAGTTTATTCAGGTATACACAAATAGTTACATATATTATCATACATAGCAGCATATGTGTAGAGAACCCAGGATAACCCAAAAAAGTCAGAGTGATTTATTTCCATTGGGGTTTTCTTAGTGAGAAATATACTTCAACAACAATAACAGTAAGACAGGTAGTCCAGGAGAGACACAGCCCATCCCCACTCCTTGCCTATGGCTAACCTATTCGTAAAAATCACTCAAAATACATTTTTCAGCCTCGCTACTTTGCAGTCTGCATGAATAATTTATAACTGGCACCAAACGAACGTTTTCCTGTATCCTCTGTGAATTTAAATTTGTCCTGTATTAATTCACTGTTGCCAATTCTGTCATGGGTGGGTATTTTCAGCAGCTTTATAAGCCCTTTATTTATCCCCTTCATTCACGTGTATGTTTTAAATCACAGCCAGCCTCACTGCACGCCTGGCCAGCCTCACTGCACGCCTGGCCAGACTCACTGCACGCCTGGCCAGACTCACTGCACGCCTGGCCAGACTCACTGCACGCCTGGCCAGACTCACTGCACGCCTGGCCAGACTCACTGCACGCCTATCCAGCCTCACTGCACGCCTGGCCAGCCTCACTGCACGCCTGGCCAGACTCACTGCACGCCTGGCCAGACTCACTGCACGCCTGGCCAGACTCACTGCACGCCTGGCCAGACTCACTGCACGCCTGGCCAGACTCACTGCACGCCTGGCCAGCCTCACTGCACGCCTGGCCAGCCTCACTGCACGCCTGGCCAGCCTCATTGCACGCCTGGCCAGCCTCACTGCACGCCTGGCCAGCCTCACTGCACGCCTGGCCAGCCTCACTGCACGCCTGGCCAGCCTCACTGCACGCCTGGCCAGCCTCACTGCACGCCTGGCCAGACTCACTGCACGCCTGGCCAGACTCACTGCACGCCTGGCCAGACTCACTGCACGCCTGGCCAGACTCACTGCACGCCTGGCCAGACTCACTGCACGCCTGGCCAGACTCACTGCACGCCTGGCCAGACTCACTGCACGCCTGGCCAGCCTCACTGCACGCCTGGCCAGACTCACTGCACGCCTGGCCAGACGATACGCTTCTACCGCACTAAATTGAATTGATCTTCCAATTTATAAATATCTTGTCACCATTGTTTTTATCACTGTTGCATGTATCACCATTGTTTTTATCACTGTTGCATGTATCACCATTGTTTTTATCACAGTTGCATGTATCACCATTGTTTTTATCACTGTTGCATGTATCACCATTGTTTTTATCACTGTTGCATGTATCACCATTGTTTTTATCACAGTTGCATGTATCACCATTGTTTTTATCACTGTTGCATGTATCACCATTGTTTTTATCACTGTTGCATGTATCACCATTGTTTTTATCACAGTTGCATGTATCACCATTGTTTTTATCACAGTTGCATGTATCACCATTGTTTTTATCACAGTTGCATGTATCACCATTGTTTTTATCACAGTTGCATGTATCACCATTGTTTTTATCACAGTTGCATGTATCACCATTGTTTTTATCACAGTTGCATGTATCACCATTGTTTTTATCACAGTTGCATGTATCACCATTGTTTTTATCACAGTTGCATGTATCACCATTGTTTTTATCACAGTTGCATGTATCACCATTGTTTTTATCACAGTTGCATGTATCACCATTGTTTTTATCACAGTTGCATGTATCACCATTGTTTTTATCACTGTTACTTGTATCACTGTTTCCTTTATCAATGCTTGTATCACCGTTTCTGGTGTCACCGTTTCTGGTGTCACCGTTTCTGGTGTCACCGTTGCTGGTGTCACCGTTGCTGGTGTCACCGTTGCTGGTGTCACCGTTGCTGGTGTCACCGTTGCTGGTGTCACCGTTGCTGGTGTCACCGTTGCTGGTGTCACCGTTGCTGGTGTCACCGTTGCTGGTGTCACCGTTGCTGGTGTCACCGTTGCTGGTGTCACCGTTGCTGGTGTCACCGTTGCTGGTGTCACCGTTGCTGGTGTCACCGTTGCTGGTGTCACCGTTGCTGGTGTCACCGTTGCTTGCGTCACCGTTGCTTGCGTCACCGTTGCTTGCGTCACCGTTGCTTGCGTCACCGTTGCTTGCGTCACGTTGCTTGGGCACGTTGCTTGCTCACCGTTGTTGTCACCGTTGCTTGCATCACCGTTGCTTGCATCACCGTTGCTTGCATCACCGTTGCTTGCATCACCGTTGCTTGCATCACCGTTGCTTGCATCACCGTTGCTTGCATCACCGTTGCTTGCATCACCGTTGCTTGCATCACCGTTGCTTGCATCACCGATGCTTGCATCACCGTTGTTTGCATCACCGTTGTTTGCATCACCGTTGCTTGTACCACCGTTGCTTGTACCACCGTTGCTTGTACCACCGTTGTTTGTACCACCGTTGCTTGTACCACTGTTGCTTGTATCACTGTTGCTTGTACCACTGTTGCTTGTACCACTGTTGCTTGTACCACTGTTGCTTGTATCACTGTTGTTTGTACCACTGTTGCTTGTACCACTGTTGCTTGTACCACTGTTGCTTGTATCAATGTTGCTTGTATCACTGTTGCTTGTACCACTGTTGCTTGTACCACTGTTGCTTGTACCACTGTTGCTTGTATCACTGTTGCTTGTATCACTGTTGCTTGTACCACTGTTGTTTGTACCACTGTTGTTTGTACCACTGTTTGTACCACTGTTGCTTGTATCACTGTTGCTTGTACCACTGTTGTTTGGACCACTGTTGCTTGTACCACTGTTGCTTGTATCACTGTTGCTTGTACCACTGTTGCTTGTACCACTGTTGTTTGTACCACTGTTGCTTGTATCACTGTTGCTTGTATCACTGTTGCTTGTATCACTGTTGCTTGTATCACTGTTGCTTGTACCACTGTTGCTTGTACCACTGTTGCTTGTATCACTGTTGCTTGTATCACTGTTGCTTGTATCACTGTTGCTTGTACCACTGTTGCTTGTACCACTGTTGCTTGTATCACTGTTGCTTGTATCACTGTTGCTTGTATCACTGTTGCTTGTATCACTGTTGTTTGTACCACTGTTGCTTGTATCACTGTTGCTTGTATCACTGTTGCTTGTACCACTGTTGCTTGTACCACTGTTGCTTGTATCACTGTTGCTTGTACCACTGTTGCTTGTATCACTGTTGCTTGTACCACTGTTGCTTGTATCACTGTTGCTTGTATCACTGTTGCTTGTATCACTGTTGCTTGTACCACTGTTGCTTGTACCACTGTTGCTTGTACCACTGTTGCTTGTATCACTGTTGCTTGTATCACTGTTGCTTGTATCACTGCTTGTGATATGCTGGAGACTTGGTTTATCACCACATCGGGTGACCCAAAGAAGGAAACTGACCATCAGTTGTTCAGTATCTTTATTGCCAGATGTCAAGGAACATTTTAGTTCCTATGACCCACCGATTTGCAACACACACAACCATTTTCCAGAGTGCAGATTAAGTACTGTACATTCGCCTCCAGGACTCGAGTCCGGCTAACTTATTTTCCCTGAATCCCTCAACATGTACTTCAACATGTACTTCAAAGTATAAAGTTGGGCTAGACTTAAGTGTGATATATTAATTTTTTATCTTGATCCTCATTAAGATTTTAACATTCTCTAACAAAACCATTAAGTGTTATTCATTCAAGTTTTTTTTGTGTGCGCTTACTTGTGGTTGCAGGGGTCGATTCACTGCTCCTGGCTCATTTGTTGTGCGCGCGAGCGCGTGAGAGAGAACACACTTTTTTTTTTCGTTTAAGTGAATTTGCACATTACATAATTTAGAGTTTTTGCACCGGAACTGATTCCGCCACCCGAGCAAACCTTTATACAATTAGCGCAGCATAACTCAACTTATCCTAGCTAACCTACCTTGAGTGAGCCTCAACACACTCAGTATCAACACCAGTGAAGTGCTGCATCACTGTCCTCACAGTCACGCACTCTAGTAGAGTTATTCTAACACTCAAACTTGATACAAAAAAAGTAAATACACAAACGTACACCCCAGACTTCACATTAATATATAGTTTTATGTTGTAATATTTTAAATACTAATAAACTAATTAATATTCATGAAGAACAGTAAACAAGTAGGGACAATTTACCTCTACATAAACTCAAGCAAAGAAGACCGCTGACAGAGTACAAGCTAGGCGGACAAAGGCTACAAACCTCGGCAAAGGAGAAAGACCTTGGAGTGAGTATAACGCCAAGCACGTCTCCGGAGGCACACATCAACCAGATAACTGCGGCAGCATATGGGCGACTGGCAAACCTAAGATTAGCGTTCCGTTACCTTAACAAGGAATCGTTCAAGACACTGTATACCGTGTACTTCAGGCCCATACTAGAATATGCAGCACCAGTCTGGAACCCACACCTGGTCAAGCACGTAAAGAAACTAGAGAAAGTGCAAAGGTTTACGACAAGGTTAGTTCCACAACTCAGGGGTCTGTCTTATGAAGAAAGGTTGAGGGAAATAGGACTAACAACACTGGAGGAAAGAAGGGTCAGAGGAGACATGATAACGACATACAAAATACTGCGGGGAATTGACAAGGTAGACAGTGACAGGATGTTCCAGAGAGGGAACACAGAAACAAGGGGACACAACTGGAAGCTGAAGACTCAGATGAGTCAAAGGGATGTTAGGAAGCATTTCTTCAGCCACAGAGTAGTCAGGAAGTGGAATAGTCTAGAGAAAGATATAGTGGAGACAGGAACCATACATAGTTTTAAGACAAGGTATGATAAAGCTCATGGAGCAGGGAGAGCAGAGACCCAGTAGCAGACAGCGAAGAGGCGGGGCCAGGAGCTGAGTCTCGACCCCTGCAACCACAATTAGGTGAGTACAATTAGGTGAGTACACACACACACACACACACGTGTCGTGCCAAATAGGTAATGTTGGTCATTAGCAAGAACTCATTTAAAATTAATTCCTTTCTAAAATTTTCTCTTATACGTTTAAAGATATATTTTTTTTTAATTTATGTTAATGTAAAAATTAATAATTTTGTACCAAAAGAACCTTAGAAATCTTACCTAACCTTATTATAACAAGCGCAATTTAATTTACCCTAATCCAATTAAATATATTTTAGATAAGTTTACAATGATTTAATAATAAACAAACACAATGAAATATATTTTTGTAGTTAGGTTCAGAATGATTTTTGCGAAATTATTGCATACACAAATTTTCGCTTGCCTTATTCGGCAAGAATAGTTTTGCTATTTAAGCCAAAATCGCTCAATATCTGGTTCTTGAATGGTGATACCCTAGCTGGCACTACAGAATCTCTCCTAGAGGACATCAGAAAAATTAAAGACATGGGAGAGAGCCTGGGCCTATCTTTAAACCTCACCAAATGTGAAATAGTTTCTGCCAATCGACAGATGATCCAGAATATTAGTACTGTTTTACCAGGAGCACGAGCCATTGATCCAGCCAACAGCACTCTCCTTGGTGCTCCTCTTGGGTCCAATGCCTTCGATCTATATATTATATATTATATATATACATTTTATCAAATTCGAACAGATAGTTATAGATATTTAATTTCATTGGGGAGAGCCGCCCAACTGGCTTTTCCCAGTCCTTCCAGAGTCTCAGGTGCTGTCCGTGGTTCCATGAGTGCAAACGTTGGGGGCATGCTTCCTTACACCTACTGCACCTGTTCACCTAGCAGTAAGTAGGTACCTGGGTGTTACTCATCTTACACCTACTGCTCCTGTTCACCAAGCAGTAAGTAGGTACCTGGGTGTTAGCACTGATGTGGGTGGCATCCTGGGGAGTAGTAGTATACCTTAGTGCTGGGCTTTGAAATGAGCTGAGGTGGGATAACTCTTAGCCTGTAAAACTGATTCGTGTAAAAGAAAAACCAGTCCTTAACGTCCCTGTGACTTCAATGGCCCCGGGGCCCTGGGTCTGGGGTCCGTGGCCCAGGGCCCTTCCTTTAGCTCTGCCCTTTTACACTTATTAAAAACAGTCGCTAAACCCGCAGGGCCTCACAGACAGGGATGATCCACAGGCAGCGATCTTATTCTCGACTCAAGAACTCATGGATAAGCGCTAAATCCGTAGGGGCCATACATCGTGGACTTTCAAAGACATGAGGAAAACATTACTGAGGAAGTGATATGAAGTATTAAAAGCAGTTATCCTGGGTAGACGAGTCTTAACCAAAGTTATCCAGCGATAACTTAAACAATATCCAGTGATACCCTAATAATATCCACTTATAACTAAATAATACCCATTGATAACCAAATATCCATTAATTTAACAATAACCAATGATAAATAATATCCATTGATAAATAATATCCATTGGTAACTAAATATATCAACTGATAACTAAATAATATCCACTGCTACCTAAATAATATAAACATACAAGTCAATAATACCCGCTGATAACGAAAAATATCCATTTATAATTAAACATCCATTTACAATTAAATAAAAACTATTTAATAAAAATGATAGGAGTGTTGATGGCAGCAGCAGCAGCTGTTGGACCGAGAAGAGTTGGTTGTTGATGATAAAACTCACCATCAATGCACTACAGTATGGTTGTTGTTGATAAAACTCACCATCAATGCACTACAGTATGGTTGTTGTTGATAAAACTCACCATCAATGCACTACAGTATGGCTATTGATGATAAAACTCACCATCAATGCTCTACAGTATGGTTGTTGATGATAAAACGCACCATCAATGCACTACAGTATGGTTGTTGATGATAAAACTCACCATCAATGCACTACAGTATGGTTGTTGATGATAAAACGCACCATCAATGCACTATAGTATGGTTGTTGATGATAAAACTCACCATCAATGCACTACAGTATGGTTGTTGATGATAAAACTCACCATCAATGCACTACAGTATGGTTGTTGTTGATAAAATTCACCATCAATGCACTACATTATGGTTGTTGATAAAACGCACCATCAATGCACTACAGTATGGCTATTGATGATAAAACTCACCATCAATGCACTACAGTATGGTGGTTGATGATAAAACTCACCATCAATGCACTACAGTATGTTTGTTGATGATAAAACTCACCATCAATACACTGCAGTATGGTTGTTGATGATAAAATTCAACATTAATGCACTACAGAATAGTTGTTGATAAAACTCGCAATCAATGCACTACAATATGGTTTTATCATCAACAACCATACTGATGTTGATTATAAAACTCTCCATCAATGCACTACAGTATGGCTATTGATGATAAAACTCACCATCAATGCTCTACAGTATGGTTGTTGATGATAAAACGCACCATCAATGCACTACAGTATGGTTGTTGATGATAAAACTCACCATCAATGCACTACAGTATGGTTGTTGATGATAAAACTCCCCATCAATGCACTATAGTATGGTTGTTGATGATAAAACTCACCATCAATGCACTACAGTATGGTTGTTGATGATAAAACTCACCATCAATGCACTACAGTATGGTTGTTGTTGATAAAATTCACCATCAATGCACCACAGTATGGTTGTTGATGATAAAACGCACCATCAATGCACTACAGTATGGCTATTGATGATAAAACTCACCATCAATGCTCTACAGTATGGTTGTTGATGATAAAACGCACCATCAATGCACTACAGTATGGTTGTTGATGATAAAACTCACCATCAATGCACTACAGTATGGTTGTTGATGATAAAACTCCCCATCAATGCACTATAGTATGGTTGTTGATGATAAAACTCACCATCAATGCACTACAGTATGGTTGTTGATGATAAAACTCACCATCAATGCACTACAGTATGGTTGTTGTTGATAAAATTCACCATCAATGCACCACAGTATGGTTGTTGATGATAAAACGCACCATCAATGCACTACAGTATGGCTATTGATGATAAAACTCACCATCAATGCACTACAGTATGTTTGTTGATGATAAAACTCACCATCAATACACTGCAGTATGGTTGTTGATGATAAAATTCAACATTAATGCACTACAGAATAGTTGTTGATAAAACTCGCAATCAATGCACTACAATATGGTTTTATCATCAACAACCATACTGATGTTGATTATAAAACTCTCCATCAATGCACTACAGTATAGTTCTTGATGGTAATACTCATCATCGATACACTACAGAATGGTGGTTGATTTTAAAATTCACCATCAATGCACTACAGTATGGTTGATGATAAAACTCACCATCAATGCACTACAGTATGGTTGATGATAAAACTCACCACTGAGGTCTGAGAGCAAAACACTGTACCGGTGGAAGCTCCTTCCTCCACTGTTGTGGGCTCCACGCCAACTGCACCCAGAGTGCCTTTTTCTAATGCAGGAGAGCCCCTAGCTCTCCTGCAGTGCTCGGTTCCTTGTCTTTAGACTGTCCCCACTTCTACTACTACTACCATTCCATTTCTACTGCTATTTTTACTACCATTAGTAGTGTCTCCCTTCACTCTTGTGCTCTCAACTATTCTCCCTACTTTCTACTACCACTGTTACTTCTACTTACTACTTCCACTTCCCACCTTACTTCTTTTTCTCCCTCTCTTCGTACCGTTATTGTCCCCCCCCTCTCCTATATATATAATGACTTCCTCACTCTTGTCACAGTATTTTGCCTTTTTGTTCTTTCTTGTCTTGGGCATCCTGGCGTTGCACTCGTGTAGCTTCTGTCTCGTAGATCTTGTCTGCTGCCAAGGAAATCATCAGGCCCCTGCCATAGTGCCAGGTGAATCAATGCGCCACTCCATAGTGCCAAGTTAATCACCAGGCTTGCGCCATAGTACCAAGGGAATCACCATCCAAACATTCACTAGGCCTCCTCCAGAGAGCCATTAAGAGGGTCATCACTGATCAAGACCCGCCTCAGGATACTGTTTCCTGACGAACCCATGACACAGTCCTCCTACCAACCATGGCAATGATGCGCCTCCCACCCCCCACAGTGCTGGATCATGTTGATGCTTCAACTTTATCTCGACTTTATAGTTTCCTATCTCTCGTAGCGGACACAGATAAAAAAGATCGCCACAGTTTCGTATCATTTGCGGATAATACCAGAATAACCACGAATATTACTGCGGAAGACGTCACGAAAAAATTACACCAAGATATAAGTAAAGATTACCAGCGGGCAGAGAAGAGTAACACGAGGTTCAGAATAACACTTTCTGTATCTTACGAACACGCAAGACATCAGCTATGTCTTACTAACTTCACTCAGTATACACTTATGAAAACTTCATTTAAATCAGCAAGATTAGACTTTTTTCTTTACTCATAATGCATTTTTTTTAACCAAAATTATCTTACTTTCAGTGAAGAAATTTATTTTTCTAAAGAAAATTATGGAAAACCCTCAAAAACTTTATGTATTTTTAATTCTTAATATTTCCTTGCCGATTTAGGTCTAGTCTGAGAGAGAGTGAGTGAGAGAGAGAGAGAGAGAGAGAGAGAGAGAGAGAGGAGAGAAAAAGAGAGAGAGAGAGAGAGAGAGAGAGGAGAGAGAGAGAGAGACAGAGAGAGACAGAGACAGAGAGAGACAGAGACAGAGAGAGAGACAGAGACAAAAGAGACAGAGACAAAGAGAGACAGAGACAAGAGAGACAGAGACAAAGAGAGAGCAGAGAAAAAGAGAGACAGAGACAAGAGAGACAGAGACAAAGAGAGACAGAGACAAAGAGAGACAGAGAAAAAAAGAGACAGAGACAAAGAGAGACAGAGACAAAGAGAGACAGAGACAAAGAGAGACAGAGACAAAGAGAGACAGAGACAAAGAGAGACAGAGACAAAGAGAGACAGAGAGAGACAGAGACAGAGAGAGAGACAGAGAAGACAGAGACAAAGAGAGACAGAGACAAAGAGAGACAGAGACAAAGAGAGACAGAGACAAAGAGAGACAGAGACAAAGAGAGACAGAGACAAAGAGAGACAGAGAAAAAGAGAGACAGAGACAAAGAGAGACAGAGACAAAGAGAGACAGAGACAAAGAGAGACAGAGACAAAGAGAGACAGAGACAAAGAGAGACAGAGACATAGAGAGACAGAGACAAGAGACAGAGACAAAGAGAGACAGAGACAAAGAGAGACAGAGACAAAGAGAGACAGAGACAAAGAGAGACAGAGACAAAGAGAGACAGAGACAAAGAGAGACAGAGACAAAGAGAGACAGAGACAAGAGAGAGACAGAGACAGAGAGACAGAGAGACAGAGAGAGACAGAGAGAGACAGAGAGAGACAGAGAGAGACAGAGAGAGACAGAGAGACAGAGAGCCGCAGGAGGTGATGTTCCCTAGCAGTACTACAGATACCATCAAGTTGGTTGGGTCTCTCAGCATCTCACCTCACCCTCCCCTCATCATCGTGTGTATAGTCATAACACGGTGATACTGTGTTCTGTAATAATTAATTCATTCCCGTCTATTCGGCTATCCGTTGTTACGGTAACATTCGGCTGGCCACATCCTGCAGCCGTACTGATAACTACAAAATCATTGTGGAAGGGTGTTAGCAACTGACGAATAATAATAAAACATCAAGAAACACAATATTTATACAGGTACAAAAGGTTTCGCTCACGGAGTGAAACGTCCTGTACCTCTTTAAATATGTAAATGTACTATTTTCTCAGTCTTTATCACTGAAATTCATCAAGTAACTACTATATCCTATATAGAGTGAGTGATAGACCTACCCAGGTTTCTAACTACATCCCTATGACATTACTTCATTATTTACTTCTCTTCTAGTATTCGTAATGCAGGTGTTTATGGTGCAATTTGCAACTTGAACAGACTGCCTGGTGACGTAGTAGCCAGGCTTACACATGGTTACCAATAATTCTGGCAGTCAGGCTGACACATATTATCAAACTGAACGTGAAGTATGTGGCGAGCCTTATTGTCACTATATTGACCACTATACGCTTAACTATATTTACTGAAAAATATTAAAATAATATAACCTATATGATATGTCTTAATGAAAATAAGATACCAGACGTATTAAGCAAATATCCCTGATTTGCTTGCAAAAAGTTAGTCAGTTGTAGAAATAAGTTCATTGTACTCTTGGTAACTGTTTCGGGGCCTGGTTCCTAGACCTTGTGTGTCTCCATGTGTTCTTGTGTTACCCTACAAATATACGAAAACTATAACCAGAGCGTTGGTAAGTTGGGGAAGGAAGGATACATAAGGATGGAAGGGTGGGTGAGGGTAATGAAGGTAAGTGACTCAACCACTTTGGCGTATATTAATGAAGGTGTGTGTGTGTGTGTGTGTGTGTGTGTGTGTGTGTGTGTGGTGTGTGTGTGTGGTGTGTGTGTGTGTTGTTATGCATAATAATCAGATGATTGATATACCACACCATCAGTCAGAGGCACATGTGTACACAAGATGCATACACGCGTAACTGAATTGGTGGTAGGTACATTTTTGTTATTGCCATTTTTTTTTAAGCGTAAGAGGCAATTTGTTAGGGTTAGTTGTAAGACGCTGGCTGAGCTGGTGGTCAGCTGATCTAATTCTGAGGCGGTGTCCTGCCGTGGGTGGTGTTCAGATGCTACCTGTTTAGATTTATGGTGTCATCAGTAATGATGGTTTTGTCTCTCTTAAACATAGATTGGCTCTGGTGGTACCCATTCTTCTATATCTTCAGGAAGATCACTCAGAATCGTTGGTGTTGAGAAGTTCTTGTGAATGAAACGTCGGACTCTTTGTTGGAGAGACATCCTGTGGGTTCTATGGGGAGGTGTATTGATTATGTAGTCAGTGGGGGTTGTTAGCTGGGGTGGGTTTTTCCTGTCTGGTATATAGAGATCTTGCATGGCATAGAATTGTCGATTCTTTAATTTGTCGAGCCTGACATTTATTGAGTCGATTTTCTGCTGGATGTGTAGATCTTCCAGTCTGATTCTGTCCCTCATCTGTTGCTTGTGATAAAGTGGAGTGGCTTGTTCTGGATTCTTTCCAGCTGTAACATGTTATTTTTTGTTGTTAGTGTCAGAGGCACGCAAGGATATTCAAGTGTAGGTCTTGTCATCTTATACAGGTGCGTCTTGACATGAGAGGGGGCCTGATTAAACCTGTATAGCTGATTGAGGCGAGTTCTTGCTAAGTTTACCTTTTTGGTGACGTGTGATGTGGAGTAATCTGTATATCATAGCCCAAGCTCTTGTTCGGATTTTTAATGGTGATAGGTGTACCTCTGATGGATATATCCCCGTTGTTTTCAACTGTTACGGCAAAACATCCGATGGTACTGATGAGGACCTTGTCAAGAGTGGTCCTGATTCTCTTTTTTTCTCCCAGTTGGCTGTTGTTCGCAATTCTATATTATTTTTTCTATCACTTTTTTTGCGGATGCAGAAGTAGATGATACTTCATGGATAACATCGTCAGCAAATTGGGTAATGATGGTGTCATTATATTCAGGTTGGGGAAGGTCATTTACATATATATTGAAAAGAATAAGGCTCAAGCATGATCCTTGCGGCACTCCAGCTGTTTGTGCAAATGACTCCGCCGTCTTGCCGTTGAAGATGGGGACGATGCTTCTACTTGTTAAGAAGTTCTATACAAGTCTAAGAAAGGTCCAGTTATGGTCAGTGTCAGCAAGTTGAATGAGGCCGTCGTGCCATAGGCTGTCAATCAAATGCTTTGTGCGGGCCGGGTCACCATTTGGAGAAGACCCGGGCCGGACGTACCGGCGAACCTACAAGAAGAAGAAATGCTTTGTGTAAATCCTGAGTCGCAATCTTGCAAGGCTGCCCTGTTTACGCAGGCTGTCTACGGCATCGAAGATATTGATGGCTTGTTGTGTTCCTCTGTGGGTCCTAAAACCAAACTACTTTTCAATGAAGAGGTGATGGAAATCCATGTAATAGTTCGGCATATTAGAGACGACTTTTTCAAAGATTTTGCCAGTGACTTCGAGGAGATAGGTTTGTAGTTCTCTGTCTTATTTTTGCAATGAATATCATTCTCGCTGTTTTAAGTGTCACGGGGAAGTGTCCAGAAGTCAGGATGGCATTATAGATGTTTACCAGAGTCATCTTACATTATTATTATAATCAAAAGAAGCGCTAAACCACAAGGGTCAGAGTCATCTTACAGTTTCGGGGTAAGTACTTTATTTGCTTTACTGTTATGCCTGAGAGCCCAGGGGGCTTTATTTCTCATTCTACCTATCACTTGGCACATCTCCCTCAGAATAATGAATCTAGTAAGGGGGTGGTCATCAGGAGTTGATGTGTCAATTAATGATATAGTGGTTGAAAGTCTGCAACATTATCATCTCTATTGGTTGACCCACCGGTAGTGATCATTGTTGAATCTTCTGTTATCACTGTCTTAGAGAATTCTCTCCCACACTTCTCCCATCAAATTGGTTTGGTCTTGCGTGTCATCTATGTTGACAGTTGCTCGTCGTCTTCGTCGGTGAAGGAGTGTGTTGTATACTGTGTAGGCTTGGGCTTTGCCCCAAGAGCTGGGGAATCTTACTCCAGAAGTGTTCAGGTCGTTGTTTGTATTGGTTTGAACAAGATACTGTTTGTATTGGTTTGAACAAGATACTGTTTGTATTGGTTTGAACAAGATACTGTTTGTATTGGTTTGAACAAGATACTGTTTGTATTGGTTAGAACAAGATATTTCCTTATCTCGCTTTTGTGCTCGGTGATTAGACTGAAAATTCTTCCTCGTCCCCTGCAGTATTGCAAGAGTGGGCTGGAAGGATGGATATGAAGTGCACAATAAACTAGCTCCCTCGGCGGCAAAAATTAATCTATCCTGTACAGAGTTATAGTTGTTAGTTGAGCAGGTAATCTATGCAGGTAATCTATAGCTACTATGTTGACGAATATTTACGCGGCTAAAAACAAGTACACCTGGAGGGATTTTTCTCACCTAATTGTGGTTGCAGGGGTCGATTCATAGTACCTGTTCCCGCCTCTTCACTGGTCGCTACTAGGTCACTCTCTCCCTGCTCCAAGAGCTTTCTCGTACCTCTTCTTAAAGCTATTTATGGTTCCTGCCTCCACTACATCACTTACCAAACCATTCCACTTCCTGATAAGGCTATGACTGAAGAAATGCTTCCCAACATCCTTGTGACTCATTTGAATCTTCAACTTGTTTGTGTCCCATCTCTAGAACATCCTGTCTCTGTCCACCTTGGCGATTTCTCTCAGTATTTTATATGTCGTTATCATGTCCCCCCTATCTCTCCTGTCCTCCAGTGTCGTCAGGTCAATCTCCCTTAACCTCTCCTGGTAGAACATGCCCCTTAGCTCCGGGACTACTCTCGTAACAAACCTTTACACTTTCTCTAATTTCCTGACGTGCTTGGCCAGGAGTGTGTGTGTACGTACGTATGACTGCTTATATGCACATGCGTGCGTGCGGCACTAAGCAACTACTCCACTCAGACATCACCTACAGTTTTCCATTTATACACTTCAATCATATTCCCCTCATTCTACGCCTTTCTAGAGTGCAGATTCAGGGCCCTCAGTCTATCCTCATTGGGAAGATTTCTGATACATGGGATCAACTTTGTCATCCTCCTTTGTATGTTTTCCAGTGCATTACTATCCATTCAAAAACCTTACTGAAGTCCATATACACAATATCGTAGTTATTACCATGATCTACCTCCTCAAACACCTTGGTGAAAAAAAGTTAGTAAATTCGTAAGACAGGAACGCACCTTAGTAAAACCGTGCTGAGATTCATTAATCAATTTATGCCTTTCAAGATGGCTACGAATTGCCTCGGCAATTATTGATTCCATAAATTTTTCACTATGGAGGTTAAGCTTATTGGTCTATAGTTCGAAGCTAAGGACCTGTCACCTGCCTTGTAAATAGGTATTACATTTTCCACTTGTCTGGCACTATGCCAGTTTGTAGTGATATGTTGAAAAGAGTGGCCAAAGGTTTGCTAAGCTCCTCTTTACATTCCCTTAAAACACTTGCAAACAGTTCATCAGGGCAGATATCACCTGCGGCAGACATCACCTGCGGCAGACATCACCTGCGGCAGACATCACCTGCGGCAGACATCACCTGCGGCAGACATCACCTGCGGCAGACATCACCTGCGGCAGACATCACCTGCGGCAGACATCACCTGCGGCAGACATCACCTGCGGCAGACATCACCTGCGGCAGACATCACCTGCGGCATGGCGACATCACCTGGGCAGCATGAGCACACCTGCGGCAGACATCACCTGCGGCAGACATCACCTGCGCCAGACATCACCTGCGCCAGACATCACCTGCGGCAGACATCACCTGCGCCAGACATCACCTGCGCCAGACATCACCTGCGCCAGACATCACCTGCGGCAGACATCACCTGCGCCAGACATCACCTGCGCAGACATCACCTGCGCCAGACATCACCTGCGCCAGACATCACCTGCGGCAGACATCACCTGCGGCAGACATCACCTGCGGCAGACATCACCTGCGGCAGACATCACCTGCGGCAGACATCACCTGCGGCAGACATAACCTGCGGCAGACATCACCGCCGCGTTGCAACATTAATCAATTCAACATTCTTACATATCAACGGTATTAGAATCCAGCGAAAACCTGCTAACGTTTACTGCAACTGCTCAGTGTTGCAGCGCAAGTGTTGGCCCCCGTTACCCCAGCAACGCAGGTGTTGGCCCCCGTTACCCCAGCAACGCAGGTGCTGGCCCCCGTTACCCCAGCAACGCAGGTGTTGGCCCCCGTTACCCCAGCAACGCAGGTGCTGGCTCCCGTTACCCCAGCAACGCAGGTGCTGGCTCCCGTTACCCCAGCAACGCAGGTGCTGGCTCCGTTACCCCAGCAACGCAGGTGCTGGCCCGTTACCCCAGCAACGCAGGTGCTGGCTCCCGTTACCCCAGCAACGCAGGTGCTGGATCCCGTTACCCCAGCAACGTAGGTGCTGGCTCCCGTTACCCCAGCAACGTAGGTGCTGGCTCCCGTTACCCCAGCAACGTAGGTGCTGGCTCCCGTTACCCCAGCAACGCAGGTGCTGGCTCCCGTTCTACCCCAGCAACGCAGGTGCTGGCCCCCGTTACCCCAGCAACGCAGGTGCTGGCTCCCGTTACCCCAGCAACGCAGGTGCTGGCTCCCGTTACCCCAGCAACGCAGGTGCTGGCTCCCGTTACCCCAGCAACGCAGGTGCTGGCTCCCGTTACCCCAGCAACGCAGGTGCTGGCTCCCGTTACCCCAGCAACGCAGGTGCTGGCTCCCGTTACCCCAGCAACGCAGGTGCTGGCTCCCGTTACCCCAGCAACGCAGGTGCTGGCTCCCGTTACCCCAGCAACGCAGGTGCTGGCTCCGTTACCCAGCAACGAGGTGCTGGCCCCTTACCCCAGCAACGTAGGTGCTGGCTCCGTTACCCCAGCAACGTAGGTGCTGGCTCCCGTTACCCCAGCAACGTAGGTGCTGGCTCCCGTTACCGCAGCAACGTAGGTGCTGGCTCCCGTTACCGCAGCAACGTAGGTGCTGGCTCCCGTTACCGCAGCAACGTAGGTGCTGGCTCCGTTACCCAGCAACGAGGTGCTGGCTCCCTTTACCCCAGCAACGCAGGTGCTGGCTCCGTTACCCCAGGAACGTAGGTGATGGCTCCCGTTTCCCCAGCAAGGCAGGTGCTGGCCGTCCCAGCAGGCGGTGCTGGCCCTTACCAGCAACGTAGGTGCTGGCTCCCGTTACCCCAGCAAGGCAGGTGCTGGCTCCCGTTACCCCAGCAAGGCAGGTGCTGGCTCCCGTTACCCCAGCAAGGCAGGTGCTGGCTCCCCCAGCACAGGTGTCCGTTATCCCAGCAGGCAGGTGCTGGCTCCGTTACCAGCAAGCAGGTGCTGGCCGTACCCCAGCAAGGCAGGTGCTGGCTCCCGTTACCCCAGCAAGGCAGGTGCTGGCTCCCGTTACCCCAGCAAGGCAGGTGCTGGCTCCTCCCAGAACTAGGTGCTGCTCCGTACCCAGCAAGGCAGGTGCTGGCTCCCTTTCAGCCGTAGTGCTGCCCAGTAGCAAGGCAGGTGCTGGCTCCCGTTACCCCAGCAAGGCAGGTGCTGGCTCCCGTTACCCCAGCAAGGCAGGTGCTGGCTCCCGTTACCCCAGCAAGGCATGTGATGGCTCCCGTTACCCCAGCAAGGCAGGTGATGGCTTCCGTTACCCCAGCAAGGCAGAAGATGGCTCCCGTTATCCCAGCAAGGCAGGTGATGGCTCCCGTTACCAGAGCAACGTAAGTGCTGGCTCCCGTTACCCAAGCAAGGCAGATGTTGGCTCCCGTTACCCAAGCAAGGCAGGTGTTGGCTCCCATTACCCCATCAGGGCAGGTATTGGCTCCCGTTACCCCAGCAACGCAGATGTTGAGCAGTTACCCCAGCAACGCAGGTGTTGGTTCCCGTTACCCCAGCAACGCAGGTGTTGGTTCCTGTTACCCCAGGAAGTACATTTTCTCAGGTCTTTCCCGTATGTATTGTCACGCGTCACTCATATTATTTTCGAAAAATACATGAAACATTAAAAATCTCAGAAAAATGTGTTAAAATCGTATTTTATTGTATATTTCGACGTTTTAGAGCGGTTAGTGCTCTGTCAAAACTCAGTTTGGTAAAATACTTGATTTTCACCTTAAAGAATTTACCTGCAGCAGGTGCCGTTTCACCCGTCACTCCAGCAGAGTGCCGTGTCACCCGGCACTCCAGCAGAGTGCCGTGTCACCCGTCACGCCAGCAGAGTGCCGTGTCACCCGTCACGCCAGCAGAGTGCCGTGTCACCCGTCACGCCAGCAGAGTGCCGTGTCACCCGTCACGCCAGCAGAGTGCCGTGTCACCCGTCACTCCAGCAGAGTGCCGTGTCACCCGGCACTCCAGCAGAGTGCCGTGTCACCCGTCACTCCAGCAGGTGCCGTGTCACCCGTCACTCCAGCAGAGTGCCGTGTCACCCGTCACTCCAGCAGAGTGCCGTGTCACCCGTCACTCCAGCAGAGTGCCGTGTCACCCGCCACTCCAGCAGGTGCCGTGTCACCCGCCACTCCAGCAGGTGCCGTGTCACCCGTCTCATCTCCGGTCACTTCAACACAAGACAAAGTGTCAGTCCAGACACGCGAGATAACCCAGGATAGCCAAAGAAAACCATGCAGTGTGGCTCTCCTTGGTGCCTCCTTGTGCCACCTTGGTGATTATGGGCAGCAGGTGTGGAGAGACCAGGGAATCGAACCTGGGTCCTTTAGACTGTGAGCCGAGCGTTGCACCACTGAGCAACGACTTAATTACTCTGATGTACAGTACAATAACAAAAAAAAAGGTAAAGTTTACTTTATTAGACTGACATTGGTTAATGTCTACATTATTATTATTATTAACAAGCGCTAAACTCGTAAGTCATACAGCGAGTAATTTTAATAAGTTACTGTTGAGATTTTTAAGAGTACGAAACAAAAAATGAAATAGTTTACCTCCGTCGCTAGTTTAATTAACTCCCTCTTAACTAGGTTATGTTTTACATTAGACCAATTTTAACATGGCATACCTTCAATATCCCTAAATAGGAGAGAGAGTTGCAGGTAACACCAGTGTACACTCGGGTATATTAGCAGTGACCTTGACAGACCCTCCTGACCAGGAGTTTTTCACTCAAAATACCTTTTTTTCTGCTTATGTACATGTCCTAAAATGCAATTCAAACCAGAGAAGATGTTCATGTTGGGGAAGTGGAGATCTGTATGTCCACCCTGTGTGTGTAGTGGGGGACGTCGCCCTATAATTATATGTGTGAGTATTTTATCACAGTGTGTGTGTGTGGGGCAGCACCCACATCACTACCTAAACTTTCCCAGTTCCTGACATCACACATAACGCCTTTACACCTCTACGTTTTGTACTCACCTGAATAAAGAAACGCCCAGTGCCCCAGATACGAAAATCCACTACGGAGGTAGATTAAGAAACTAAATTCCACACAAGTTTTATAAAGAAACTTTCAGAGCACCTCCTCCTACCGCGTCTGTACGACAACTGCACGAGCCTGGTTCTCCCACCTCCCTCCCACCTACCATGCTTACTAGACTCCAACTACCATTAATTTATCGGATTTATTGGAGACCAAAAACACGCTGATGGTTTGTGTTCTCAAATCACTTTAAGGCTGGGTTTGTCCAACAGTTTACAATTTTATAAATATGAATGTATGTGTGTGTAGCCATCAGCTGCCCGCCCAGTAAACTGTGGACGCCAACTATGTATTTCTATCACATTACTGTGCCCAGTCCTGCACGGTCTCCACACTTGATAACTATTGCCTCCCCCCTTCTCCCATGATAAATACTTATACTTTTTTTTATAATAATTAGATGTATTTCGGTCGATCCGAGAAAGGTATCTCTGTATTCCACAATCCCAGTCTCCTGCGTCTCACTGCACGTGATTGGAATAGTACAGAGTGCGGTATAAGATGATATTGTAATGGGATATTAGCATTGAAGATTTAAAAGTGATCAGAAGAGGCATTCACAAGTCATCATATGGAAATCAGGTGGTGTCAAGTGTGACACCACCTACGACTGCTGCACCTCACCTGCCTACAGTATATAAGTCACTTCTTCGCACATATGCTGTATTCTTTTCAAGATTGATGGACTGATTACATCGACTCAAGGCTGAGGGACTGATTACCTCAAACTACTCCTGTTCTTCACCATTCTCCTTTGTATGGACTGATGAAGCCACTGTGTGGCGAAACGTTTCCTCAATAAAAATACCCAAGTGTTGCACATGTGTCTAAGTTATCAACTTGTCGGTTCTCTGAACCATTTATTTAAAGTACATTAAACTTGAAGCCACTTATAAGTTACATTATCAAGTTATCAGTATGGAAGGCTTGAAGCTAATCACATGTGACACTCAGAAATCATCTTATGAAAAGCAATATTAAATTTTCTTCAAATTTCTTCCCCTCCCCCAAAAAAAAAAAGCAAGTTAGGACCTACATAGGCCAAAATCCAAACCTTTATAAAAGACTGAATTTTTTTAAGAAAGTACAGCAATTAGGTAAGTTCTATGTAATCTTAGTGTACATAACACGCAAATGTTAAGCAATGGTGTTGGGGACACACACACACACACACACACACACACGTACATAAATGAACATAAAGTTGATTTAACCCAAGATAACCAAATTTAAGTCAAACAATGTGACTTATTTCCGACCAGAAGAAACATTCTCCGATCATTCCACATAAATCGACTTGATTAATAAAATTACCCCATGACAACTTACACAAATCTTAACGTCAAAACATTATTTCCTTTGAAGCAAAACACATCAACAACAAAAGTTTAAAACTGACCAAAAAAAAAAAAAAAGCATTTTCCAGCTATGGCACAGAATCCCTCCCCCTCCCCCCCATAAAAAAAATTGTGCCTACACAATGTAAACCCGCGATGGTTTATGTTCACTTCACACGCTGCCATTCACAGTTATATTTCAATGAGAGGAAAGCACTAAACCCGTAGGGGGGGTCATGCAGCGCCTGTGGAATGCGAGGCATTCAAATTCGATCCAAGCAAGCGGAAGATAAGTCCAGTTCCTTGGATCAAGAGCCCAGCATCAAGGCAAAATAATACAATAAGGTAAAATAATGTTGTGTTAATGTTGGTAGAATTACCGATAATATGTTAGATAAAAGGACATTTTATTGTGGCAACGTTTCGCTCGAGCGAAACGTTGCCACAACAAAATATCACGAATTAGTTGCACAGTGTCCTTTTACCTTCTTTATGGTTGTTGCAGAATGCTTCATCCATATATCGAACCCGAGACACTCCAGCAAGTATGCCCTTTTTCTTGCACGTTGAGGCACTTGTCCTGTGTCTCCTCCACAACTTCACACTCATCCTGAAGAACAGAGAAGCAATTTCTCTTCTCTATTCTTCAATTTCGTCCTGAAAAATATTTTCCCTTCATTACGGTTCATCCAACATTTTTCCCCTTCGTCACTGCCAACCTCACGTTCCTTTTAGCACTTACCATCATTCTTTCCAAATGAGATTCACATTCTGTTCCCCAAGAACTAGAACCATTTGATGAGAACTAGAACATTATTTACAACTCAATAACATATCCTAATACTGCACATGTAACTTATTTTGCAATCATCGGCGTCTTATACTACGCCTCTCTTAGTACTCCACCTGCAACAAGACAACTAATTCCTCTGAAGGACAAACCTTATTGACTATCAAACTTTTAGAAAAAATCTACGTCTGGTGTTTGTACTCACAATTTCAAGTTCCAAGGAACCCTCGCTGGCTTAATAATATCAACCTATGTAAACACAAAATGAAGCCTAACTGTCAATAGTTTCACTTCAAATATATGAGTCAGTTATATCAATGGTTATATTTGCAGAGTAGTCAGCTAGGTTTTAGTGTACCGTCAATGCTTCCCCAACATTGTAAAAAAGAACTTAATTATGAATGAAGGGATACTGCAACATGCCTACTGGCCCATGTTAGGCGGGTCCAAGTCACACCCACTCATGTACCCGTCCAATCAATATTCAAAGCTGCCTAAAGTTCTTGCTTCAATGACACTACCTGGGAGTTCGTTCCAATTTAATGCCAGATCGCTACTTCCCGATATCCTTTCTAAATCTAAATTTATCTAACTCGAGGCCACTGCTGCGAGTCCTGTCTTTGTTAGACATTTTCAGCACTTTATTAATATCCCGTTTATTCCTGCTTTCCATTTTAACACTTCATTCCTATCATCTCCTAATTCTAAGTCTTTCCAGAGTGTGTAAATTCAACATCTTTAATTAAGCCTATCGTCGTAGGAAGGATTTCTGATACATGGGATCAGTTTAGTTATTTTTTTTCTGCATATTTTCCACCGCATTTCTACCCATGTAATGGTGACCATGTGGGAAAATAAAGTTCGGGAATAAATTAAAACGAAATAAATGTCATAGTCCCCAACCGTATGTTTGATATTGCATCCAATACAATGTGAATATTATTTATCTGAAGCGCTTTTTGTTTGTTATGGCTGCCAGCGATCACGCTAGGATATAGATATAGTTTTGCATATATTCCTATACACACACACACACACACACAAAGAGTTTTAAACAGAACTGTTTGCTATACTCCTTGGACTCAAATGCGTCCACGTACCTAAGGCTGACACCTTAATTACAACTGATTCTTTGTCATCCATTAATGCTCCCTGAGTGTCAGCTGTGGCATGCTTGTGTCCGTGACACAGGTATGGAAAGATTGTAGACATTGGAGTCAGACTACACCTTCTGTGGATTCCATTTCACAATGTTCTTCAGAAGTATGATAGAACTGATGAATTAGAGAAAGCATATGTCTTCAACGAGGGAGTAGATTACAACCTTGGACTGTCAACTAGTATTTTGAAGACAGTAATAAGAAAACTTCACTTGAACTTCATTAACTTAAGACTGAATTTATTATCATTCTATCATGCAGGAGTAGCCACATGTGGATGGCGTATCCAACAAAATCAGCACTCTTCGATGTCACTGCTGGCCGTCTCCCACTGTGTTACAAATATGTCTGGCAGGTTGCATCACCACAACCAGCTAATATAAACATAATTAAATTAGTCCCAGAGGGATTACCCAGACATTTATGAGCATAAGACTTGGGTGGAATTTATCAAAGAGCACAAGAGCTGCATGAAATATATTTAAGAGTATAAGAGTTACTTGGAATTTAATGAAGGGCGTACGAGTTACGTGGAATTTAGGAGCATAAGAGGTAAGCGGCATTTATTTAAGTGCCTAAGAATTACGTCCTTCCCTACAATTCTCCCTTCGATGTGCACTCATAAATTCACAAAGGAGACTTCTTATATTATTGACTAGATATTCAACTCAAAAATACTGAGTTATCATGAAACTCTCGTAATAAATATTCACTTTTGTGGTGAGTTTTGCGGAATACCACTGACACTGCAAATAAATTGAATGAACTGTATATAAAATATATGTACATAAAATTACGAGATCATTAAATATTTGTAAATGAAACTAGATAGCATGAGATTAGAGCCATTAGACCATACACCAGGAAATACACCAACTGATGATCGGGTTACCTGGAGTATACCTGGAGAGGGTTCCGGGGGTCAACGCCCCCGCGACCCGGTCTGTGACCTGGCAGTCTTAATGACCGTCGTGTAATAGACTTAAAAACCCATCAACCATTAGAACATACACCTCGCCATGTATATACTGCTGTATGCTCAACTGGTGGTAACCAAGAAACACGTATCCTTTGTTTAGTGGATAAGCTTTGAATCCAATTAAGCAACCAACATGACCACTCTCCTGGGAGAGCTCTATACGACGTAAGCGGCTCATATAAGACCCATGGGAGGAGGCTGTTGCTAACGAGCATACAAAACAAACACAGGTCTTAGTTATGTGGTCACCTAACCGCAACTTGACGTCATAAGACCGAGGCCTTTTAATAATAATAATAATAATTACACATTATACATAGCTTTTTACCAAACTGGATTATTTATAACGGTACACGTGGAAAGCCTCTGGTTATTCCGTTAAAATCCTGCTTGCTAATGTTTACAGGTTATGTCAAATACCACACCTAGGATTATTATTATAGTCACAGGACAAACACACATGGACACACAGGAGCCAAGACTACGGGAAGACGTTCAAACGTAAACATAGCGAGACAGACGAAAGCGAACTAAGAGGAGGCAAAACTAAAGGAAAGGTTTCACCACGAGTGGCTTCTTCAGTCCTTAGGTTAGGTTAGGTAAGGTTCGTCAGGAAACAGGACAACTGCTTCCTGATGCGGGTCTTAGTCAGATGATGACCCGCCGTTGGAGCTTTCGGTCATCTGACCGAGGCCTTCCGCTGGCTTACCGGTCCACCCCTTTAAAAATTATGGTCATAGTTATAACCATTTAGGATATTTCTTCAGTCCTATGAGGAAAAACTGTTGATGCGTCCGTGTGGAGCCAGGGAGCGAGGCACCACCTCCAGGGAGCGTGGCACCACCTCCAGGGAGCGAGGCACCACCTCCAGGGAGCGAGGCATCACCTCCAGGGAGCCAGGCACCACCTCCAGGGAGCCAGGCACCACCTCCAGGGAGCGTGGCACCACCTCCATGATCATTCTCATGTAATAAACAAATGAAAACAAGTCCTACCGAGGCAAAACGTGATGTCACAAAGGTTATTTTATTGACGGGCGAGCGCTATTCTAGTAGGGGTCGTCCAGAACCTGGGGAATGGGAGGTAAACAGATCTGATAGAAGGGCAGGGTAGTTTCAGTTCCCTGGATGAAGAGCCCTTCACCGGTGTTAATAAGAGAAAAGCGGTGTAACTCTGGAAATGACTCTTAAAGGACAGAATTTTATTTTATTAACTAAGATGCAGTAAAAAACGTGAGTCATTCAGCACAAGTGATGGTGGAGGCTCGATCCTCCGTCTGCTAATCGTGGCCCTCCTGGTCTCTGACCAGTCAGGCTGTTGGTGACGCACGAAGGACTGCAGGCCCAAGGTGCAGACAACACTCAAAGGATGAAAGTTAAAAAATAGTGAAATTCCAGGCTTTTTAGTGATTTCTTCCTTGATAATGTGAGAAATCATGAAAATGCCTTTAATTTCACTATTTTTTCACTGGTTATTTTTCGTATTATATCACCTGTTTACTGTGATCATTACAGTTACATCATCTCTCTCCCACCAACGTGGTGTGACGCGAAGATGGAATCTCATTCACCATCACTCATTCAACAGCTTTCTTGCTAGGGTCAGTCAACATCAAAATTCAAATTACCCATCGAACCACATCCCCACACATTTTTTTTTCAGAGTGCAGACACTGTACTTCCCACCTGCACTCAAATATGTACTAAGCTTACGAGTGCAATGTGTGGCAAGGAAGGAGTTTCATCTAAAAGAGAACAAGTCACTACTTTATTCTACATAACGTTTGTGCTGTTCACAGGCCTTGAAGAGGCAGGATCTTGATATTAACTCCAACAACACATCCTTGAAGAGGCAGGCTCTTGATATTAACTCCAACAACACATCCTTGAAGAGGCAGGCTCTTGATATTAACTCCAACAACACATCCTTGAAGAGGCAGGCTCTTGATATTAACTCCAACAACACATCCTTGAAGAGGCAGGCTCTTGATATTAACTCCAACAACACATCCTTGAAGAGGCAGGCTCTTGATATTAACTTCAACAACACATCCTTGAAGAGGCAGGCTCTTGATATTAACTCCAACAACACATCCTTGAAGAGGCAGGCTCTTGATGTCAAGTGCAGCTATACATCCTTGAAGAGGCAGGTTGTTGGCATTAAGTTCAACTACACATCCTTGAAGAGGCAGGCTGTTGGTATCAGGTCCAACTACACAGCCTTAAAGAGGCAGGTTGTTGGTATCAGGTCCAACTACACATCCTTGAAGAGGCAGGCTGTTGGTATCAGGTCCATCTACACATCTTACGATGCACTGCAATATACAATAACTGTTACAGCACGGAACAGCCAGCCAGCGGTTGGTCTGGTTCACATAACAGCAGCAGAGCGCAGCTGAGCTGGTCATCTATAACCTAAGATCTGCGTCAGGAGATATTCTCCCTGACGAATAAAATACTCTCCTCCCACATCGCCTTGGTGGGTAATAGAGCTCAAAGATACATCAGAGACTGTAAGAAATGCAAGACCTGAATTCCCAGTAAGAAACCGCAGTTATGTAGGAAAGATTCAAGCCTCTTACACTTAATGTTATATTTATAAGTTTAGCACTGACCCCATTGGGATCACACAGTGCCTGGGGAAATGGGAGGCATTCAGGTTTGATCCAAGGGAAGGGCAAGTCTAATTCCATGGATCAAGAGCCTCCCTCATCAACTTCAAGGAACCTTCCTTGAGGGGTCGTGCAGCGCAAGACTTGTGAAATAATGTTAGGTAAATGGACACAGATGCAACTAATGTGACAAGGGGTACTAGGTAACTAGCCTCTCTGAAGGAAGGTACTAGGTAACTAGCCTCTCTGAAGGAAGGTACTAGGTAACTAGCTTCTCTGAAGGAAGGTACTAGGTAACTAGTCTCTCTGAAGGAAGGTACTAGGTAACTAGCTTCTCTGAAGGAAGGTACTAGGTAACTAGCCTCTCTGAAGGAAGGTACTAGGTAACTAGCTTCTCTGAAGGAAGGTACTAGGTAACTAGTCTCTCTGAAGGAAAGTACTAGGTAACTAGTCTCTCTGAAGGAAGGTACTAGGTAACTAGCCTCTCTGAAGGAAGGTACTAGGTAACTAGCTTCTCTGAAGGAAGGTACTAGGTAACTAGTCTCTCTGAAGGAAGGTACTAGGTAAGTAACCTCTCTGAAGGAAGGTATTAGGTAACTAGCATGTTTGAGGGAAGGTACTAGGTAATTAGCTTCTCTGAAAGAAGGTACTAGGTAACTAGCGGCATCAAGGCCCCCCTCCCCCCATGAATTGTAAATAGACCAAACTGAGACAGTATACATTATTACAAGCAATATTATATACACAAAAAAAGCGTTAAAGGCGAATAGGATAATATATGACACAGGGCATGATAATCGGGGAGGAAAGGGGGGATATATTAAAATAATGTTTAGGGTCGCGAGGACAACAAAGATGGGACTGGAGAAAGATCGTTCCAGGGAGGACAGTGATGTAAATAGACGACATTGAGAAAATTGCTTGGAGAAGATGGAGGAAACCATTTATAGCGGTGACACCGACTCTTGTTGGGCCAGAGGAAGCAGATAATGGGAGGGAAGGAGAGAGATGCAAGTCCCTGGCCCAATTTACGTACTTTCATTGTTATACGCAAAGACTGTGTCCAAGCTGTGAGACGTAACGATAAAATAGGATTAATACTTGGACCCCCCCAAAAAAAAGGCTGCTGGCCAGGACAAGAAGAACCCAAGACTGCAGCGTAGATATTTTAAGCAGATGTATCACTGGTCAACAACCAAAATGCTTCCGAGACCAGAGTAGCAATTTCCAACTAATTTTAGGTCACTGATAATGAATATCATGGTTAAAATTGTTTGTTAGCTCTACTTTTCAATATAGAGCTACGTGTCACAACAGGTTGCAACAGGTTTGCGGCAGTGTGTTTCTTACAACACTCACAGTCTCACTGACCTTCATTATTGTTCCAGCAGTCATACAAGGTGGTTGTGCTCTCCAAGTTTATACTCTGAGGTGAAAGGTTGGTGATTTTCTTAGCCAAACACTTTTTAAACTTATAATAAATATTCACTGAGCAAGCTATTGATATGCATGTGAGGTATATTATATTAATTTTATTTTCCTACTGATGAAATATGATGAACATCAATGGCAGCTCTGTGGTGACTTAAAGGTTGTTGCTCTTGTGATGGTCTTGCAGGGCGGATACACCAAGTACTGCTGCTTTCTATGTGAATGGCACAGCCGTGCAAGAGGTTGCCACTACATCAGGAGAGACTGGCCACCTCGTCAATCATTGGAGTCTGGGATGAACAATGTTCAACATCCACCTCCCATTGAACCAAACAAAATTTTGCTACCACCACTACACATAAAACTGGGACTCATGAAAAACTTTGTAAAACTATGGACAAATCCGGTCAGGGATTCAAGTATTTAACATCAAAATTCCCCTCACTGAGCGACGCTAAGATAAGAGAGGGAGTCTTCAATGGTCCTCAGATTCGAGAGCTTCTTAAAGATGGTGACTTTGAATCAGACCTTCATGGAGAAAGCTGCTTGAGAAGCATTCAAGTTAGTGGTGAAGGGATTTCATGGAAACAGAAGGGAAGGTAACTATGAAGAATTGGTGGAAAACCTCATCAAGGCTTACAAGAACATGGGATGTAACATGTCACTTAAAATCCATTTTTTTACTCACATTTAGACTTTTTTCCAGCGAACTGTGGGGCAGTTAGTGACGAACATGGTGAAAGGTTTCACCAGGATATTTCAACCATGAAAAAATGGCACCAGAGCAAATGGGGCACAAGAATGCTTGCAGACTATTGCTGGACATTGGCAAGAGATGATTCTTCAGCCCACTATAAGTGTCAAGCAAAAAGGCAGAGAGTAGTTACGAATTAGAGTTTAAAACATACTGACACATATTGTACGCTATAATAAAACAATCAAATATTACATGTCTCGTATCTTTAAACCTGTAGCCAATAAGCATTTTTAAGGTGATATTTGGATTCAGGACATGAAAATACATAAGAATTTACTAATCTCATTTAAGAAACAACATTTCAAAAATTGTTGACCAGCGATGTGTGGAGTAGATATGCTCATCGATTAGCATTGTCTCCGCTTAAAACAAAATAAATGGCCCTGTTTGTGGAAGAAATCCAGTGTAGTCCTGGTTAACAAAAATAAAAGCCGAGCACTGACCAGTAACTACAGACCAGCATCACTACTGTCCATCACCAGCAAAATAACAGTATGGCTTCAGAAAAGATCGCTCTGCAGCTGACCTTTTAAATCCCTTCATCTGTGGCATCAGTCACTGCAGCAAGATCAGCTGCATAATGGCACCTGGTGCCTTCGACCGGGTATGGCACAGGAAGTTCCTGACAAACTACAAACACTTGGTGTCTCTGACTATTTTCAGGGTAGATCTGTTAATGGAGCAGAGTCTAAATGCCACTCAGTCGGTGCCAGTGATCCACAAGGACGTATTCTTGGTCAACTGTTTTGGAAAATCTTCCCAGGATCCCAGGCCTATTCAAGAGGCAATGCCTGCTGCTGTCAGGTACATCAAATGACCAGCTTGCATCTATATCAACTTAGGAAAAACGATGACTGGTTACAATTACTTTTGACAAAACAGAATGATAATGATGGAGCAGTCATAAAAAGGAAGGGAGAATGATAGAGTCCAGCGATGAATCTATATGACTCCACAATATTACTGAAGAATTAAGTACGTAGTAAATATTGAAAGCAACGCAGCAAAGGTTGCAAAACTCTATACAAGAAACAAGTGTGCTCTCACCTTGAGTATGGACCACTTTCATGGATTGTGTCCCTCCACTATTATCTACGACTTCTGGACAGATAGTGAACAGTGCAGTGCGACTTATGTCTCACCTGGACGCAACCTGGATGGATCTGCCATTCCAGCAGGACCTTGAACACCGGAAAAATGTGGATAGTCTTACTGTTAAATACCGTGCAAGGTCAATTTTATCAAGTTACCACACTTGCCTTCGCTTCGCGATTCCGATAACACAGCGTCTATACCACAAGACGGGCAGCAGACAACTACAATTTGGTTGAATCCATCTCAAGAACATTCATCCACCTTCGATCATTCATTCCTCGAACGACTAAATTCTGTATCAAGTTCAGTCAAGACACAGACACTCGTGAAATAAAGCCAAATCATTGAATAAAATCTGTAGCGCACAGCTGTGTCCAGCTTCATCCAGCTCCCTGTATGCATGATTCATAAAAATAAAGATGCAATAAAGATAATGCCAGGGGAAAGCTCATGAATAAACGTAGGAACAACCAAACCCTGAAGAAACGAGAGTGTAAAGAATAAAAGAACACCAGCTCCACTGTACCTCTCCTCTGCCACGTTCACTCCTCTGGACGTTTAATATATTGGAGCAAAACCTTCCTCCCCACCCGGGCGCGACCCACGCCAGAGACTAACGCCAAAATACCTATTTTTACTAGCCGGTGACGAGGGGCAACAGGTGTAAGGAGGAAGGGCGAGACACATGAGCAAATCTCACTATACCTGCTGTCCCTCCTCATCTAGCAATAAAAATTAGTACATGGATGTTAGCTGACGGTTGTGGGTTGCATCCCGGGGAGGGAATTGCAATGTAAATGTCTTATAAACTCCAGACTCCCTGGGAAGTGCTACAACCGTAGGGGTCGTACAGCGCCTGGGGAAATGTGAGGCAATGAGATTTATTCCAGAGGGAACAGTACCTTTAATTCCTTGGACTAAGAGCCTTTCACTGGCAACAAGGGACCCAACCCTCTCGCTGTAGGACGTAAGAAGTGAAGGGATAAGGGCATAATAATTAAAATATATAATTAAAAAATAAACTCTAGTAATACTATTAATAATAAATGTAACTATAATAATAATATTATAATAATAATAATAATAATAATAATAATAATAATAATAATATATTATATTAGGCGGTGGTTTATTCATCAGGAAACATCACATATTTCCAGACACGAGTTTTGATCAGATGATTTGAGATTCTTAGATTATGGATGGCTCATTGTATAAGAGGGACAAGAAGAAACCATACTACGGGTGGGGTTCGAACCCGCGGTCAGAGAGTCTCAAAACTCCAGACCGTCGCAACAAGAAGGCAAGACAGAGAGTGTGCTTGCCTGTAGCAGGTGTGGATGATGTAGTTAAGAGCTTAGACAGCAACATGTTAGATAATGGGAACAAACAGATTATCAACCTCAGAGCTCTACGTAATGATGTTGAGAAATACAGGAGAAAAGATAACTGGGATAATTGCAATGTCAATTATCCCAGTTTTCAGTGATATATATGCAAGGAATCCGGTGAATCTCTCTGGTGCAGGGGTGACAGTAATGACCAATTAAGTCGAAGAAGGTATTACTAAATTGTGTAAGCCTTTGAATGGACGGAAGATAGAAGTGGGTGTAGAAAACAAAAGAGCTGCACTGCTGCTAGGGCCAGAAGAGCTGCACTGCTGCTAGGGCCAGAAGAGCTGCACTGTTGCTAGGGCCAGAAGAGCTGCACTGTTGCTAGGGACAGAAGAGCTGCACTGTTGCTAGGGACAGAAGGGCTGCACTGCTGCTAGGGCCAGAAGAGCTGCACTGCTGCTAGGGCCAGAAGAGCTGCACTGTTGCTAGGGACAGAAGGGCTGCACTGCTGCTAGGGACAGAAGGGCTGCACTGCTGCTAGGGACAGAAGGGCTGCACTGCTGCTAGGGCCAGAAGGGCTGCACTGCTGCTAGGGCCAGAAGAGCTGCACTGCTGCTAGGGCCAGAAGGACTGCACTGCTGCTAGGGCCAGAAGGACTGCACTGCTGCTAGGGCCAGAAGAGCTGCACTGCTGCTAGGGCCAGAAAGACTGCACTGCTGCTAGGGCCAGAAGGACTGCACTGCTGCTAGGGCCAGAAGAGCTGCACTGCTGCTAGGGACAGAAGGACTGCACTGCTGCTAGGGACAGAAGGGCTGCACTGCTGCTAGGGCCAGAAGAGCTGCACTGCTGCTAGGGCCAGAAGGACTGCACTGCTGCTAGGGCCAGAAGGACTGCACTGCTGCTAGGGCCAGAAGGACTGCACTGCTGCTAGGGACAGAAGGACTGCACTGCTGCTAGGGCCAGAAGAGCTGCACTGCTGCTAGGGCCAGAAGGACTGCACTGCTGCTAGGGCCAGAAGGACTGCACTGCTGCTAGGGCCAGAAGAGCTGCACTGCTGCTAGGGACAGAAGGACTCCACTGCTGATAGGGCCAGAAGAGCTGCACTGCTGCTAGGGACAGAAGGACTGCACTGCTGCTAGGGACAGAAGGACTGCACTGCTGCTAGGGACAGAAGGGCTGCACTGCTGCTAGGGACAGATGGGCTGCACTGCTGCTAGGGACAGAAGGGCTGCACTGCTGCTAGGGACAGAAGGACTGCACTGCTGCTAGGGACAGAAGGACTGCACTGCTGCTAGGGACAGAAGGACTGCACTGCTGCTAGGGACAGAAGGACTGCACTGCCGCTAGGGCCAGAAGGGCTGCACTGCTGCTAGGGACAGAAGGGCTGCACTGCTGCTAGGGACAGAAGAGCTGCACTGCTGCTAGGGACAGAAGGACTGCACTGCTGCTAGGGACAGAAGGACTGCACTGCTGCTAGGGCCAGAAGAGCTGCACTGCTGCTAGGGACAGAAAGGCTGCACTGCTGCTAGGGACAGAAGGACTGCACTGCTGCTAGGGACAGAAGGACTGCACTGCTGCTAGGGCCAGAAGGACTGCACTGCTGCTAGGGCCAGGACTGCACTGCTGCTAGGGACAGAAAGGCTGCACTGCTGCTGTCGTGTCAGTATCATATATACACTTGTGTAGTGTATCAGCGTTCATCCCACTTATACAGCTGGTCCCTTTGCGTGTGACGTCACGATACCCGCTGACGTCAGAGGCTCAGCGCATGTGCATAGTCTCAGATAGGCGTACCCCCTCACTAGCGACAGACCTATAACTGGACAGACGTGGCTGGACTCTCTCCTTCTTAGTCCGTAAATATACCGTAACCATCCTACAAGGAGTGTCTATGTCTACCTAAATATCTCTCCCAAGACCCACACGACAAGTGGTAGCAGCGGTGTGCCGTAATTTTTATCGATTACGATGTTATAGAGAGATAGACGAAGACAAGCAAGCAAACAGCCTCCAGACCGACCACGTTACCAGCTATCTACATCCAAGAAGTCTACAATATCTACAGTATCTCCTGGTCAGTTAAGTGTCTCATACGTTAATTTGTTAAAACCTACGAGGGGTTGACCCGGGTTTTGCAAATTCTGTACGAGTAAGCCAGTTTGTGAGGGGAGAGTACCATTCCAGCCAGTAAGCCACCACCAGTTACGTCAGCCTAGGCTTAAGCCAGCTTCTACCTTGCTGTGCTAATTTGTCACAAGATTCCAAGCCAGTCAATCTGTGTGAAAATATTCTACTAAGCCAGCAAGCCACTCTGCTGTCTGAGAAGTAAGCCACGTGAGTTCACGCATTTATACCACCCTTGTACTCCAGTGTATTGCTGTTCTGAGTACAATACCATCCCCGTGGTATCCTGGGTTATTCAAGCCACCCTGGGTTAATCCAAGTGTTTATACAAACGGCGTAAGCCACAGGCGCACGCGGAAAGCGGTGTAGGCCTAGCCTACTCCACCCAGCCACCCCACCACCACCCACGCTAGGGCAGGCGCCATTAACCACGTGTATCCACCCACACAAAGAATAAAGTGTGGATTATTTCACCCTTAACTGGGTCCTGCAAGCAGTTTATTGGCTACGAACGAGGTCGAGCGTCCTGAGTGTGTTTCTTCTGAACTGTTGTGCCAACTTTACAAAGCCTGGGTTCGTAGTCCGTGGTTTATGCACATTACTTCAAGTTATCAACGAGTGGACCAGACCACCATCCTCCACCTCCACCACCACGCTGCAGTCAACGATCTCTACCCTAGAGACATTTACTGTGTTGTTGCTTTATTTTTCAGATAATCTATAGACAATTTCGTGTGTTGAGACAATTTCTGCGAGTTACATAAATTTTGAGTTATCCTAGGAAGTGTTCTGTGTTAAATTAATTATTTGCATTAATTTTTTATTTCACTAGTATTGTCTCTTGTTAATTATTGCGTTATAATTTCTGTGAATTTCGTTGTGTTACTAAGTATGCAGTAAGTGCAGTTTTGTTAAAGTTATCTAGTGTTCCAATATTCCACCAAGTAGTAATTTTAAAAGATTTTAATTTTTCCCCAGCATTGTCCATGTGTTGTTGAATTTTCTGTCTTGTTAATTATTGTGTTTCACCAAGTGTACTATCCCAGAGTTATCATTTTTTATTATTTTACCCTTGTTTGTTAATATTAATTGTGTAATTAATTAATTTTGCTTGCCCCAGTAACTACATATTGTTTTCTCCTCCAAGCAATTTTTAACATTTTACCAGCAATATTCCCTGCTAATTCTTATGTGTTGCAGTCAGTGTTACTTTTTCCCTTGCACCCAATATTGTTTTGTGTACTTGTTTATTTTTTATACAGTGCTAATGTGTTTCAACTTTGCAGACTAGTGCTATAATTTTTATTGAAGATCTCAATTTCTTCTGATAAGTTACTAATCTCAAGGACAACGAAATTGACTTTTTGGGAATTTGTAAGTCCAAAAGTTAATTACCTTGATGAGTTGTACTTCAGTTCCTGTAAGTGTTGCCTTATTTTCTTGTTAAATATCTTGTTCATGATTTTTTTTACATAGTTCATGTTAAAGTGTTGTTTGAACAATTTCACTCTTAAGTTTGTTTAAAGTCAGTGTTTTTAGTAAATTGTTCCAGTAATTATTTTATTGAGTTACCTTGCTTTGCTTGCAATAAAGAGTAAGAGTGTTCAAACTAATTCATTCGTAATATCTTATTTCTTGTGTTGCAAAGTTTTTCCCCAGTGCAATTATTGACTATTGATAATTCCTGAAATTTATTTTGTGTAAATTATATTCCCCAGTATTCAATTTTTGTTTCATCAATTTTATTGTTTATTTGCTCAAGTAACTTGTCATTTCCTAAGAGTAATAAGTAATATTCCAGTGAACTTTCTAAGTGATTCAAGCAGTAAAGTTACTTTAATTTTTGCCAGTGAATATTCTATCGAATTGTTTTATCAGATTGTTGCTAGTGCCATAACCATTATTGAATTCTTTTAATTAATTGTGCATTTAATTCTTTTTATTGTGTTGCAATTTTGTTGATATTTACAAGAAAAGAAAACTCATTTTGCTGTTCAAGTTAAAGCTAGATTGTTTTATTTTAGTGTGTTGAGTTTCCTTGCCAAGTCGATTTCCAGTGAGTTATCTTTTCTTTAGTGTTATTGTGCAATTATCCGTGTTACTTATGCAGAATAGTTAATAATTCTATCAGTTAAACTATACTGTGCTGTATACTTGTGTAAATTTTGCTTTCATTTCAATTCTCGTTCATTGCTTGAAGTCATGTCCCAAGTAAAGTCAAGTAGTAATGTGTTTGCTGCCAGTCAAGGCAATGAACCTCAAGTAAATGTGTGCGATAATACTGTGTGTATTGCCATTCAGCGCCATAATGATAATGAGTCAGTAAACAGTCCTCATAGTCCCTTAATGATTGAAAGACAGTCTCTAGCCGTTGAGCAATGTGTTTGTTCTTCGAGCTTGTATCAGAGATTTGCCAGAGTGATGCGGAATGTGAAGTTCAGATTAGTTCTTGTAGAAAGTATGTGTTTTACTTGTTAACGTAGCCGAGCGGTCAAGGCACTAGTATTACTGTCACTCCTGTCTGGAATCCTGCCCCTACAATACCTTGCATGCAAGATAGCGTTCAGATGCCTAGGGTGCCGGAGGTATCCCGGACCGCCTTGAGTACTGAGTCTATCCTTGTAATGTTGCTAGTTCAAGTAGTAGTTCCTCTCCAGGGGACGCTTTGTTGAAGAAAGACTATTTGAATGAGTTATAGCATCTCTCGCTGATGCAAAAGTAATTGCAGAAAGCCGTTTCTGTTGCTAGTGTATTCACTAGAGTGCCAGTTGTTGTCCCTCGTGTTCCAGATAGTGTTCCTTCCAGTTGACAGTAAGCCTTTGCAGAGTAAAGTGTCGTGTGTCGAGTAATTCTTACCTGCAGTAAGAGATAGTGAGAGCCGTTCTCCTTTGCTCATACTTTGTGTCTTTGAGCTAACTATTTCAACCGGGGAGAGATCCATCCACTCCACCGAGTCTGTTCATTCCTTCAGTAGGAAAGTGATTATAAGTTGATCAATACCGAGTCTGTTCATTCCTTCAGTAGGAAAGTGATTATAAGTTAATCAAAACCGAGTTGTTCATTCCTCCAGTAGGAAAGTGATCATAAGTTGTGAGCTAAAGATAGAAAATCAGAAAATCCAGTTTAGAACCGAATTTTTGACTGTGTGTTTTGTTATTAGATTTCCAGTATCTAGCAAGATGTTTGTGTGTTCAAGTTCTCTCTGAGTTCTGAGTTTTAACAGTATAACCCGTGTTAGCCGAGTTTATCTTTCCTGTTAAAACCTCTTCCCTGTAAATATTTATTCTTCCTCAGAAGCCGAAGAGTGCATGAATACACATCGATTGATCGATCAAATTTGCAATTGTAATATATATAATCCGTTATATCTAGATCCATTAAATTTCTCTTATGTACCATTAACTCAAGAAGTGCGAGAGTAGATTAATCTTGATCAGTTCCAAGTTATGTGTTTGCTATTGTATAGATTCACCCAGTACCACCTGTCTGTTCAGCCTATAGAGTTGTATAGTATGCCGAGACGTCATACGATAACATGGCCGAGCTGTCGTGTCAGTATCATATATACACTTGTGTAGTGTATCAGCGTTCATCCCACTTATACAGCTGGTCCCTTTGCGTGTGACGTCACGATACCCGCTGACGTCAGAGGCTCAGCGCATGTGCATAGCCTCAGATAGGCGTACCCCCTCACTAGCGACAGACCTATAACTGGACAGACGTGGCTGGACTCTCTCCTTCTTAGTCCGTAAATATACCGTAACCATCCTACAAGGAGTGTCTATGTCTACCTAAATATCTCTCCCAAGACCCACACGACACTGCTAGGGACAGAAGAGCTGCACTGCTGCTAGGGACAGAAAGGCTGCACTGCTGCTAGGGACAGAAGAGCTGCACTGCTGCTAGGGACAGAAGAGCTGCACTGCTGCTAGGGACAGAAGGACTGCACTGCTGCTAGGGACAGAAAGGCTGCACTGCTGCTAGGGACAGAAGAGCTGCACTGCTGCTAGGGCCAGAAGGACTGCACTGCTGCTAGGGACAGAAAGGCTGCACTGCTGCTAGGGACAGAAGAGCTGCACTGCTGCTAGGGACAGAAGGGCTGCACTGCTGCTAGGGACAGAAGGACTGCACTGCTGCTAGGGCCAGAAGAGCTGCACTGCTGCTAGGGCCAGAAGGACTGCACTGCTGCTAGGGACAGAAGGACTGCACTGCTGCTAGGGACAGAAGGACTGCACTGCTGCTAGGGACAGAAGAGCTGCACTGCTGCTAGGGACAGAAGGACTGCACTGCTTCTAGGGCCAGAAGGGCTGCACTGCTGCTAGGGACAGAAGGGCTGCACTGCTGCTAGGGACAGAAGGACTGCACTGCTGCTAGGGCCAAAAGAGCTGCATTGCTGCTAGGGCCAGAAGGACTGCACTGCTGCTAGGGCCAGAAGAGCTGCACTGCTGCTAGGGACAGAAGGACTGCACTGCTGCTAGGGACAGAAGGACTGCACTGCTGCTAGAGACAGAAGGACTGCACTGCTGCTAGGGACAGAAGAGCTGCACTGCTGCTAGGGACAGAAGGACTGCACTGCTGCTAGGGCCAGAAGGGCTGCACTGCTGCTAGGGACAGAAGAGCTGCACTGCTGCTAGGGACAGAAGGACTGCACTGCTGCTAGGGCCAGAAGGACTGCACTGCTGCTAGGGACAGAAGGACTGCACTGCTGCTAGGGACAGAAGAGCTGCACTGCTGCTAGGGACAGAAGGGCTGCACTGCTGCTAGGGCCAGAAGGGCTGCACTGCTGCTAGGGACAGAAGGGCTGCACTGCTGCTAGGGACAGAAAGGCTGCACTGCTGCTAGGGACAGAAGAGCTGCACTGCTGCTAGGGACAGAAAGGCTGCACTGTTGCTAGGGACAGAAGAGCTGCACTGCTGCTAGGGACAGAAGGGCTGCACTGCTGCTAGGGACAGAAGGACTGCACTGCTGCTAGGGACAGAAGGGCTGCACTGCTGCTAGGGACAGAAAGGCTGCACTGCTGCTAGGGCCAGAAGGACTGCACTGCTGCTAGGGCCAGAAGGGCTGCACTGCTGCTAGGGACAGAAGGGCTGCACTGCTGCTAGGAACAGAAAGGCTGCACTGCTGCTAGGGACAGAAAGGCTGCACTGCTGCTAGGGCCAGAAGGACTGCACTGCTGCTAGGGCCAGAAGGGCTGCACTGCTGCTAGGGCCAGAAGGGCTGCACTGCTGCTAGGGACAGAAGGGCTGCACTGCTGCTAGGGCCAGAAGAGCTGCACTGCTGCTAGGGCCAGAAGGGCTGCACTGCTGCTAGGGCCAGAAGGGCTGCACTTCTGCTAGGGCCAGAAGGGCTGCACTGCTGCTAGGGACAGAAGGGCTGCACTGCTGCTAGGAACAGAAAGGCTGCACTGCTGCTAGGAACAGAAAGGCTGCACTGCTCGCTTAGGGCCAGAAGGACTGCACTGCTGCTAGGAACAGAAGGCTGCACTCTGCTAGGGCCAGAAGGACTGCACTGCTGCTAGGGCCAGAAGAGCTGCACTGCTGCTAGGGACAGAAGGGCTGCACTGCTGCTAGGGACAGAAGGGCTGCACTGCTGCTAGGGCCAGAAGAGCTGCACTGCTGCTAGGGCCAGAAGGGCTGCACTGCTGCTAGGGCCAGAAGGGCTGCACTGCTGCTAGGGGCCAGAAGGGCTGCACTGCTGCT
>WNWK01013142.1:0-56471 GCA_009830355.1 Cherax destructor | reverse complement strand
GGTCAGAGAAGAGGGAAGGTCAGACGTATCGAAAGGGCCAGTCGGGTCCCTGGTACCTGAAGCAGGTGACGAACCGGCACCAGCAAGAGGTACAGGGGCATGAGAGGTGTCCAAAGAGTTGTCCGTTAACGAGGTAGGGTCAGTACTGGGTGCAGTATCAGGAAGGGGCCCGGGGGTAGTGGGTTCATGGATTGGGTCAGCCATGGTTAGGTTACTTTTATGTTTATTTTTAAGAAATAAAAGAAAGAAAATAAAATAAAAATAAAAAAAAGAATAAAAAAAGGGGGGAACATGGAGGAATAGCTCCTAGGAGGAATGAAAGGGAGTGTAAATCCTCCTCCGCGCCCAAGAGGACATCAACACCGCAAGTAGTGCAGATGCTGCATGGAACCTGTGCCATACCCTACCCTTCAATGCCAGTAAACCAGGAAACCGGGATAGCAACCTCACATCCACAGAGCCATCTCGGCGGACAAAAGAGAGGGCAGCCGGATATCCGCCACAAAGTATACCGCCTTCGGCCACCACCCCTGGAATCCAAAAGGTGGCCTCCAGAGATACACCCGTCGCCCGAAAGATGCCCAAGGCCACCCCCCGGGTGACCGGAGAGGGATCGGGACATCTCCAGGCGATCCAGATTCCACGGCAAACTACACCACCGCCAAGGACCTCAACGGAATGGGATGGACTATGATACCCTTCCCCCTACCTAGGAACTAGAATGCCTGAGGAGAGAAGCTCCCAGGGTAAAACTGGGAAGGAAATACGGGAGGGATGAGGAGGAGGAGGAGGAGGAGGAGGAAAGGGAAAAGGAGGATGGGGAAGATGGGAAAAGGGAGGGGGATTGGGGGTATTAGGTTCGGTCTGAGGAAGAAGACCAAGAGGTCCAATTCCTCAGACCGATAGCCTCTTTACAGTGACAAGGAGCCCCCCTTAAAGAGGGATTGATGGGATAAAGATAGAAATGTTAAAAGCAGGTGGGGATATAGTTTTGGAGTGGTTAGTGCTATTATTTAATAAATGTATGGAAGAGGGTAAGGTACCTAGGGATTGGCAGAGAGTGTGTATTGTTCCTTTGTATAAAGGCAAAGGGGACAAAAGAGAGTGCAAAAATTATAGGGGGATAAGTCTGTTGAGTGTACCTTGTAAAGTGTATGGTAGAGTTATTATTGAAAGAATTAAGAGTAAGACAGAAAGCAGGATAGCAGATGAACAAGGGGGCTTTAGGAAAGGTAGGGGTGTGTAGACCAAGTGTTTACAGTGAAACACATAGGTGAACAGTATTTGGATAAGGGTAAAGAGGTTTTTGTGGCATTTATGGATTTGGAAAAGGCGTATGATAGGGTGGATAAAGGGGCAATGTGGCAGATGTTGCAGGTGTATGGAATAGGAGGTAGGTTACTGAAAGCAGTGTTTTTATGAGGATAGTGAGGCTCAAGTTAGAGTGTGCAGGAGGGAAGGGGACTATTTCCCAGTAAAAGTGGGCCTTAGACAAGGATGTGTGATGTCACCATGGTTGTTCAATATATTTATAGATGGGGTTGAAGTGAATGCGAGGGTCTTGGCAAGAGGTGTGGGGTTAAAAGATAAAGAATTAAATACAAAGTGGGAGTTGTCACAGTTGCTTTTTGCTGATGACACTGTGCTTTTGGGAGATTCTGAAGAGAAGTTGCAGAGGTTGGTGGATGAATTTGGTAGGGTGTGTAAAAGAAGAAAATTGAAAGTGAATATAGGAAAGAGTAAGGTGATGAGGATAACAAAAATATTAGGTGACGAAAGATTGGATATCAGATTGGAGGGAGAGAGTATGGAGGAGGTGAATGTATTCAGATATTTGGGAGTGGACATGTCAGCAGATGGGTCTATGAAGGATGAGGTGAATCATAGAATTGATGAGGGAAAAAGGGTGAGTGGAGCACTTCGGAGTCTGTGGAGACAAAGAACTTTGTCCATGGAAGTAAAGAAGGGAATGTATGAGAGTATAGTTATACCAACACTCTTATATGGGTTATATGTTGCAACGAGGAGAAGGCTGGAGGCAGTGGAGATGTCATGTCTGAGGTCAATGTGTGGTGTGAATATAATGCAGAGAATTCGGAGTTTGGAAATTAGGAGGAGGTGCGGGATTACCAAAAACTATTATCCAGAGAGCTGAGGAGGTTCGGACATGTAGAGAGAATGGAACGAGACAATAACTTCGAGTGTATAAATCTGTAGTGGAGGGAAGGCGGGGTAGGGGTCGGCCTAGGAAAGGTTGGAGGGAGGGGGTAAAGGAAGTTTTGTGTGCGAGGGGCTTGGACTTCCAGCAAGCATGTGTGAGCGTATTTGATAGGAGTGAATGGAGACAAATGGTTTTTAATACTTGACATGCTGTTGGAGTGTGAGCAAAGTAACATTTATGAAGGGATTCAGGGAAACCGGCAGGCCGGACTTGAGTCCTGGAGATGGGAAGTACAGTGTCTGCACTCTGAAGGAGGGGTGTTAATGTTGCAGTTTTATAACTGTAGTGTAAAGCACCCCTCTGGCAAGACAGTGATGGAGTGAATGATGATGAAAGTTTTTTTTTCGGGCCACCCTGCCTTGGTGGGAATCGGCCGATGTGTTAATAAAAATATAAAAAAAAATTTAGATTTAGAATAAAAAACAACTATCATTTCATAAGAAAAAATAATTTTTTTTTTCGAATATTTTCCGACCCTGAGAATGAGTTTGGGAAAGGGCCTGTCGACCCTCAAAGGGTTAAGGCATGAAGAGGGAGAGAAGTGAGAAAAGCCTGTAATGGGCCCCCATGAGTCACAGCAAGACCCTACCCAGAGCAAATAATGAGCATTAAAATAATAAGTGGCACAGGCAAGGAAGAAATCAGAAATGGAATGTCAAGGACAGAAAATGGGTGAGAAAGAAAAAGCTGAGAAAAAAGGAATATCAATGAAGACAAGTATAGTACACTTCTGCTGCATGTTTTATCTGGAAGAGGACCAAAGGATTGCAATAAAATATAGCTAGAGAAAGGAATTCCAACAGAGGAACGTAATTCTAGTTCCTGTAAATGGGATAACTGGGTGGATAACATTTATAGTTTGACCCGATTTTTCCTTATATTCTCTGAAACTCCACTGTAATAAAGCCTTTATTGGTGAACAGGCAGTGGCTATGGATTAGGATGATTCACAGTTTATCATGTGGCAATATTGGCAAATTATAACTAAATGATTTGTGGGTGACCATAGGAGATGTAGAGCAGGAGCAGGTGTGGAGGATTGCAGAGGGTGGAGTGTGAATGTAGAGAGAGCAGGTCGATGTCCATAACAGGTTTGGTCTCCTCAATAAGAGCCATTATGGGTTCAACAGCTTTTGAAGTGAAAGCAGCAGCAGGTAGAATGACAAAAGAGGTAAATGGAGTAGAGACATTGGCAGCTGCCAAAATTGGAAGAGTAGTGGTGTCATGGGATGAAGGTATCTGGGTGGAGATAGGGTACTGGCAATATGTGGAGAGGGAGAGGGGTGAATTACATTTACACAATTGTCAGACATGAACTGCAAGGAGCAAGACACAAAGGTAGGAAAAGTTAAGCTTGGAGGAATAGGCTGAGAGGGTGTTTTGGAAGCTGAGTTGAAGGTTCAGCTGAGAAATGCTGTGTAGATGGAGAAACATAAGAAATGGAAGAGGACAAAGTAGATTGAGTACTAGAAGGCAAACAGGTAGGAAAAGCAGGTGAGAATTGCATAAGGGGTGACAGTGGTAAAGGTACAACAGGGACCTGTGGGCACCAAGAAGCTCTGGAGTATGAAAGCCATGAAGTCTTCTTTGGAGATAATTTAAGTCACTGCTATAGCATATGAGAGGCCCTTCTTTTCCTTGAGACATATTTTGCTCTCACAAGAAAAATGGGCAATGGTAGGAATATGCAGGGTGAGCATCTCTACAGCTATGGCAAGCAGGAGGTTGGCTGCAGTATAAATTATAATCAGATACACCATAGACAGGGCATTCTATGGTGTAGAAGTAGCAATTTCCCCACTTCTAAGCACTGTCCTGTATAAACTGAGGCTGGAAGCTTCTGGCAGTCAAAGGTCAGTTTGGCAATGTTGCTTGGATAACATCTCCAACATTGGTGACGGAAATTCTGAAGCTGAAGTTGCTCCTGAATGTCTTGTGTAAATTCTAATCGGACTATTGCATGAATGAGGACTTTACAATACATAGAATTGAGGAAGCAATGTCTATATATTGTGTTGGGTCATAAACAGAGAAGTGTGTGTCAGCTTCCTCAGTATCCTTCAGTGACAATACTCATTCCCACTCAAGGGCATAGAAGGAAATGTTTTGACTAACATGCCTCATGAAAGCTTTGCTAATATCATGGACATTAAGCTAATTAGTAGGTGTTGTTGCTCGAAGAGAACAGAATTTTGCCTAAGACTGTCTGAAGGTGATACAAGGTACTGAGGAAGGTCAGTGGATGTGCTGGAGTCAGGGAAGAACACTACATTTATCAGAGGTCCAAGAGACTGAAAAGAATATGACTGTTCATGCTAGTTTTTTTTACAGACAGAGATAAGAGAGAGATAGAGATAGAGATAGAGATAAAGAGAGAGATAGAGATAAAGAGAGAGAGATAAAGAGAGATAGAGATAAAGAGAGAGATAGAGATAAAGAGAGAGATAGAGATAAGGAGAGATAGATATAAGGAGAGATAGAGATAAGGAGAGATAGAGATAAGGAGAGATAGAGATAAGGAGAGATAGAGATAAGGAGAGATAGAGATAAGGAGAGATAGAGATAAAGAGAAAGAGAAAAAGAGAAAGAGATAAAGAGAAAGAGATAAAGAGAAGAGAGATAAGAGAGAAGAGATAAGAGAAAAGATAAGAGAAAGAGATAAGAGATAGAGATAAAGAGAAAGAGAAAAAGAGAAAGAGATAAAGAGAAAGAGATAAAGAGAGAGAGAGATAAAGAGAAAGAGAGAGATAAAGAGAAAGAGAGAGATAAAGAGAAAGAGAGAGATAAAGAGAAAGAGAGATAAAGAGAAAGAGAGAGAGATACATATATGGCTTTAGGGAAGGTTACTCTGCTGCTGATCTGTTGTTAAACCTCTCCACTAAATGGCACCAGTCACTGGATGAATCCAAAGTCAGCTGTGTGGTAGCACTGGACATTGCTGGTGCTTTCGACCGAGTGTAGCACCAGGGCCTCTTGGCAAAATTGCAAGTACTGGGAACTGCAGGCTCTACACTATGTCTCCTCAGTGATTACCTTCATGGTAGATCTCTAAGGGCAGTTCTCAATGGAACAGAATCAGCAAGACATCCTATTGGGGCAAGTGTTCCACAAGGAAGTGTGCTGGGACCATTGTTATGGGATGTCTACTTCAGTGACCTTCATCTCATCCCAGAATCTCATGCATATGCAGATGACTGTACTCTGACATTTACTTATCCAAGAGAAGAAATGCCAGCTGCTCTAAGCTACATCAGCTTGGGGAAACCGATGGCAGGTAACTTTTGCACCTGAGAAAACACAAATGATGATGGTCTCTAGGCACCATGATGGTAATGCCAGAGCAGTAGTAAGTATGAATGGGACAGTGTTGGTACCTGGGGAAGAAGTTGATATCCTTGGGGTGAAATTTGACTCCAAACTATGAAGAACGACGTTGTAAATATTGCAAACAAGGCAGCTAGGAAGCTTACAGCACTTCAACATATCTCGCATCTGCTTGACAGTAGGAGGTGTTGATTCACCGGGAATTCTTCCGGCCCGGGTCTTTACCAGATGGCGACCCGGCTCCGGCTCCCTGGCGTGGGAGTATCAGAGACCTATGTCTCCCATGGGAGGGGATACCCCTCATCGGCGGGACCAACTGGCCTCAGGCCTAGCCACATTCCCCACCAGCACGAGGCATGGAGGTAGATAGATGCTAGGCCTCTCTGGTCTGCCACTTTCCCTAAAGGGAAGGGCAGTAGGGGTTGCAAGATTCTGTATGAGGCACAAGTATGCTCACATCTTGAGTATGCTCCACTTTCTTGGTTTGCCCCCCCCATCTGCGACTGCTTGACAGAGTAGAGAACAGAGCAAGACGTCTCATCTCTCGCCTGGACCCATCCTGGGTAGATCTGTCATTTCAGCAGAGCCTTCAACACAGGAGGGATGTGGGGGGTCTTACTGTTATGTACAAGGCCAACATTGTCAAAGTACCACACTTGGCTCCACTTCGAGGACAGCGAGAAGCAAGCTTCTATACCACAAGACGGGCAGAAAGCAGTAACTTCTCTCTGGCTGTACCCTTCTCCAGAACATCACTTCATCTGAGATCATTTATTCCCAGGATGACTCGAGTCTGGAACACATTCATACAGCATTATGATGTCAACGAGATAAAGTCAGTTGATCAAATGAAAATGTTGGTCCCCAGATGGCTCCAACTTCATCCTGTTCCATACTTGTATGTTTCTTTACAATAAAATGCTTTCAGATGAGCTGATGTAGGTAACAGCTCTTAGCTTGTCAATAAAGTTAGGAATCCTAAACTGGTAAATAGCTTGTCAATAAAGTTAAGGATGTAACAATGATAAAGAGGTAAAAAAGATAAAGAGAAAGAGAAAGAAGAGATAAAGAGAAAAGAAGAGAGATAAAGAGAAGAGAGATAAAGAGAAAGAGAGATAAAGAGAAAGAGAGATAAAGAGAAAGAGAGATAAAGAGAAAGAGAGATAAAGAGAAAGAGAGATAAAGAGAAAGAGAGATAAAGAGAAAGAGAGATAGAGAGAGATAAAAAGAAAGATAAAGAGAGAAATAAAGAGAAAGAGAGATAGAGAAAGAGAAATAGAGAGAAAGAGAGATAAAGAGATAGAGAGAGATAAAGAGATAGAAAGAGAGATAGAGAGAAAGAGATAAAGAGAAAGATAGAGATAAGAAGATAGAGAAAAGAAAGAGAAAGAGATAAAGAGAAAGAGATAAAAGAAGATAGAGAAAGAGATAGAAAAGAAGAGAAAGAGATAAAGAGAAAGAGATAAAGAGAAAGAGATAAAGAGAGATAAAGAGATAAAGAGAGATAAAGAGATAGAGATAGAGAGATATAAAGAGAAAGAGAGATAAAGATATAGAGAGAAAAAGAGCACATATACCCACCATAAACACCCATGTCATGGGAGGCAGTGCTGGCACATCTGGAGATTGCCTCCCACCCTACCTGGGATAGCAGGATTCCCAGTACATAAGGATGGCATCTCCAGATCTGGCTTAACCAGGGTCAGCCAATAATAGTGAGTGAACAGAAATGCCTGGTGTTGTACACCTTAGACTACCATATCAGGATCTGAAGGCATCCTCCAATAATACTTCCATTATCCCAGGACAAGAGGTTAGTCTCCAGGGTCACTAGAGGACAAGCCAGCACTTCTGTGGAAACTTAAAGAGGTGCTCGACTCTGGCAATCACTGCTGACGCAGGTAAAGTAAGATTAACTATCCGACCCATGGTTCACTTCTTAGGAAAGGGTAATTGGGATGCAGGACCAGTGGTCTCCACTTTCCCATGTACAAATTGGAACAGACTTACTTGAAGGGGTGTTCTTAGCTAGAGAAATCTCTGCAACTGCCAAAGGCTAGCCTGACTTCTGAGACTACTTACACAATGGTCACATGCACAGGGAAATAGTACCTGAAATCAATTAATATGTTAGCAACTCTAGCATACAGCCTACGGTTTGTATATTCTCTGGGGTTTCCCTAACTAGCATCAATAAAAGTTACTAGCTTCTGGAAACTAGGGATATAAGGAACAAATCACTGAACCATATTAGTGACCTATCTAGGGTGGAGCTATGCCCCTTTCATAATCCATATGCTTAACTATCCCCATCTTCCCCACAATAGGGTCAATGGCCATCTAGTTATTGAGTTGAATACAAAGAATTAATCTCACACACTGGGTCTGGCATAGAGACGAAGTATGCACTGTACTTGGCAATGCATCTATCTTTGGTTCTTGGCTGCCTGACAAGTAGTATTTTGTAGGCTGAAATGAGGGCTGGATGTTGTCAACAGTCAGTCCTCTAGCAGTTTCTGCTTCATCACTCACCTCTCCTGTTTGTACCAGAATGAGCCATGTGCTCTGATAGCTCCAGCTCCTTGCTAGCTACTCTATTATGACTAATCTCATTACCAAAAATAGTATCCTAATGTATTTGCTACCTTAATAATCCTAAATTATTTAATAATGATTCTAGTCTCCGCAAGGCTTAAATCTAGCAATATATTTGCCGAATTCACAGTTCCTTACTGTTTTGCTAGGTTCCTCAGGGACATTAGGGTAAGATACAACTCTCGCCATGAAACAACACTCAAGTACATACAAGCTGTCGTGGGGATTTTTGGGGTTCCATATGATGACCCCTTTTTTCTCTGATCTGGAGATGAATTTCACAAAGGGAAATTTTCCCCAATAGGAAAGTGAAATGGAAACTAAGAGGAAGGGGGGTATGGGGTATTAAGATTCAATTCACAGGAGGGGATACTAATTCCTCAGATAAAGAGCCCCTTCACCACACCAAGGGGACACTACCCTTCCCCACAGGAGAGGGCAAGTTTGTTAGTGTCAAAGGTATTTAACAAATAAAAATACTTACCTAATATATTTAGATGAAATGAACTTAAAATTGGTGAGTAGGTATATTTATTGGTATGAAATGGTTTCTGAAATGAATGATGATCCCATTTTTGGGCAATTTGTCTAGAATATCTCTCTCTTAAGATTCTGAGGGTTCTAAAAAGAACCCAGGGATAGGAGTGGAAAGGATGATAGGATTAGGTGAGGATGGATTAATTTGGGTGTAATGGGAAAAGGACTATGGGATGAAACAAAATAAAAATTCCAGGCATTCGCAAATATCATGGACATAAAAATTCTTAGTTTAATACATTCATACATCCTTTCATTCATGGAGTATCATAATCACAAATGTCACTAGTACATGCCTAAGTTGTAGGAAGGAGTCAAGTAGGTGATTGGAATGAGACCTTCCCAGAAGACTGGGATACTGAAGCTAGAAACGGTGGGAAACAATTGACGTTAAACAAATTTACACAACTAAGGTTAGACCTGATTGTGCCAGAAAGGCCGAGGTTGAAAGAGGTATCTCACGGATAACAATGAGGGTAACAACCCCGTGGATGGATTAAGGATGAAGGGTAGGGATAAGACTAAGAGAGGCCTCATGACATCATGAGAACTCCAATCACACCTGTATCAGGTACGTCATTTAACTTAGAATACTTAATTTTTTTTGCTTAACATTTTGTTGTCAAATAAGACTCTTGAAATAGATTCTTTGTACCATAACCAATGGTGATATCTTAGGAGTTTGCCATGAATGGCAAATAAATCTGATTTACACTTTGGAGAAGAGTTGAAGCTGATGGCAGTATCACAGACATTTATTCTTCAAGTCTCCTTTGGTGGGGGCAGCACTAATGACCACAATTTTATGGTGGGTAATTGCAACTGATAGTTCCTTAAAACCACCCTTAAAACTGCTGTCAACCATCTTGCCACCACCAGGGGCGTGTTAGTGTTTCTTTTTATCCTCCTGTGACCGGTTGCAGTCAGGCTTGTCCTCATGCATGGGACACTACAAAACAGCGACACTTAATGCTAAGCAACAGGCGTCACGTCCTCAGGTGTAGGAAGCCCTCAGACTCGGTGACTATGTGGCACTGCCCTCTGTGGTCAGCACATTACACATTACAATAGAACTTTTCTGACACCACCCATCCACTGGCAAAGCCACATGCATGGAAGCCTGCTTGGGTGCCTTTGTGGCACGGGAAGTGTTTACAAACATGAGAGCTCTGGTAATATAACCAAACAATGATATGCATTCAAATATCCATCAAACTTGACATGAGGTAGAGCTAAGTATTACTGGGTGCTAACACCACTGGGGCACTTGCAAACAAGATGGTGATAAAATGCTTTGGTTCAAAATACAAACAGAGAGACACCACTGAAAAAGGTAAGTGGAAGCCTCCATTGAGATCTACTGAATAAGGGAGAACAAAACTCCCTTTACAATACCAAATATGGCAGAATTAGGCCTCCACCTGAGTAATTGCGCCTATAGAGTGGAGGGCAGCAGAGATAAAGCCTTGTGTCTTCCTACTACAGGGCTCCAATTCCCAAGTGAGAGATCATATACTGCCCTTCTTAGTCTACAGCTTGAGTACTTGTAGCTTATTATTGTTGTGCCATTCTTTTTTTTTCAGTTCAGCCTACATCTGATCAAGACTCCTGAGCATTGCACACTTCTGTTGGTGATCACATTTTCAAGCAGGAAAGTGCAGGGATGCAACCCCAAGGGATTTGTACTGTGGGGGTCACTTCCTTGGAACACTGGAATGTAGATCCAGCTTGAGTCTGTCTATCCATTTAAATAATTGCTCTTTTTGAGATCACAAATCCTTAATGCTAATCACTTGGGCATGTACAGCACAATGCAAATATTCCATACTAAAATTCATCAGTAAATATCTCCAGTTCTTCGCAAGCAGTACTGCCCTTTGTGGCACATTACAGTAGAACACTGTGCCTCAATGTACATGGCATCCATATAAAGTTGGTCCAAACCAATACCTTTGGATCAATAAAATAATTATATAATATACATGAAGTTGGCAACCGGTCACAGGAGAATCTTAATAAAAAACTGGCATAATAAAAATAGTCTATACAAATTCTGTAGGTTGGAGTGTGGCTGGTTGGGCCTCAAGACTAGAGTACTGTGGTACACCGTATATCACGGAGGATTCCCACCGCCAATTCTCCTAGCGTGCTGAAACACTAACCCTCGCCGCTCACAACAATTAATTACCTTGTGGACACTGGCAGGTTCAATGGCTCTTTATATCAAACTTCTATTCACTGTTTAACTGTCCAATTTGATAAAACTAAATTACCAACTCAAGAACTTGCACATGAACTGTAAACTAGTTTAATAATCAAAAGAAAAAATGAAATACCTTTCATGGCACCTTACGTCCACAAAATAATTATAATAAAATATTAGCTTCTAAATACTATTTTTGTCTGAGATGCACTGCAGACAATAGGACACTAAATGAGCACTGCTGATCAACTACAAACAATCAACACCACTTCCAGACAAATTCTGCCTGCCCAAAATTGAGCATTTAACTGTATACATATAACTTGTGCAAGGAAAAGCACCATTAACTTACATAACACAATGAACAGTATGATTGTTTGTAATATTGTGGAAATGCTATTCAATAAGTTGTATAACTTAAGACTGCCTTTTTAAATAAATATTCCAAAAACATTGGAATTCCAAATCGTTTGCTAAAAGCCAATTCTCTCCCAAGAAAGCCAACAGGAAAAGTCAGAATTTCTATCCAAATCCTCCAGAAAATAAGAAGAGATAATTCAACAAGTCCACAATGCAGCATGTGATTCTACTAAAATACAGGACATCGGGTTGCTTGCTCATGATGATCCCAGTTATTGCTGGCTAGGATACATCATCACGCAGTGGGAACAACAACAGTGAATTCACTTTGCGTGACACGGACAGTAAAGCCAGTAAGCACTACCAGTATCACAGAACAAGAACATTATGGTTACCAGTTCACGCTATGATCATCAACCTTATGACTTTCACCATATAGTACTTGGACAGTTTCTCTATGGAAACTGGCGCAGACAGCGGTGCAGAGGATGTGGCCTGGTGAAGGGGGCGGTTTACAGTCCAGACTGCGGCCCCGCTCTCCCCTCCACTTAACAGTGGCCCCGCCACCCTGTCTACAATGCTGCCCTGCTTCCCAGCACCACTAAGCAGTTACCAAAATGCCTGAGCTGGTTAAGTGAGAAACTAGCGATTCTGTAACAGCCCGACAGTGTTGCCTCTGGGCTGGACACTTTTTGTTCTCTCCAGCCATCCAATGCATGGGTGGCATGGGCAGCTTGGATGGGCAGGGTGGTTCAGCTGATACACGGGGCACTGCAAGCTGGGATGGACTAATAGAGCCACTACAAGAATCGTTTCTTTGTCGGCCACAAACGTTGGTGATGGCGATTGTTGTGACTGTGGCAACAGCTGGGGCAGCAGTGATAGTAGGTGGAGTCTGCTGGTTTGGAACTGGCCTCTGCTTAGCCCTTGGTGACCTGCTCTCATTGCGTGCAGTAATTGGAGAGACAGTGGCCTGATGCCGGCGCTTTCCTGGTCGCATGCTCGGTGTTACCTGGAAAAATAGCATAAATAAGCATTCACTATAGTATTGTTTAGCAGTAGTCATACGCAGTAGTCATACATAAAACCTACTACTGTATTTATTCATGCGGTATATTTACACAAGTACAGTGGACCCCCGGTTTTCATGATTTTTTCATTCCAGAATGCTGTTCAAGTGCCGTTACCAAACGAATTTATTCCCATAAAGAATAATGTAAATTAGATCAGTCCTTTTAGACCCCCAAAAATAAACTTACAAAAGCACTTACAAAAATACACTTACATACTAATTGTTCGAGTTTGGAGCATCACGAAAACCGGGGGTCCACTGTATTCCTACAGATCTGATTCAACTAATATACGTAATACGGATCCATGAAAATACCTAGTAGTATTTCAATTGCTGCACAACCAAAGACAGGTAGTATCCTTGTATTTCACAATCTCAGTCCCCTATGCTTCAATGCCAATTATTAGAATAGTATAAAGTGAGGCACGAGTTGATAATACATGGCCCAAATCTAATTCAAATCTTTCAAAGTGAAAAAGATCAATATCCTAAAATACACAAGCACATTAAGCTTGAGGCAGTGAAGCAGCAGCATTATCAAGTTATCAGCATGGAAAGGCTGAAGTTAATCGGATGCAATACTCAGACATTATAGCATCAAAAGGAGTACTACTTCAGTTTTCCCTATTTTTTCTCAAAAAAGCAAATTGAGACATATACAGGCCAAAATCAATCCAAACGTTATTTTATGACTGACTAATTTTTAATCCTTTCAGCTCACTCAGATAAGCTGTGAGTGGTAAATTTGGGCCTAGATATGAGAGAATACATCTGTAGTAAGTGTGCACCACATAAAACAAATCCTGCAGCACAGTGCATAATGAGAGAAAAAAAAACTGAGACTGTAATTTTCGATTAAAACAGCAACTTTGCAGTGTTTTTTCGTATGCTTTTTATAGTTGTATTTGTGATTTCTTGGTCGCATTTGATAGAATGGAAGATATATTACAGAAATTGAGATGATTTTGACTGATTTTAGTATTGGAAATGGCTTGAAACTGAGCTCAAAGTAACGGAAATGTTAAATTTGTGCTGATGTTCAAGAGTAAACAAATGTCCTCACACATCTAATACGCGTCAGCTGGTGGGTCTAATATACGTTCACAAATGTGGTGATATTATTTATACAATTATTGCAATATTGCATAACAGTAAATCTTCCATTTTTTGGTTTGAATAAAAAATCAAAATGGAATTCATTTGTAAAGACTGTAAACGTAACTAATGAACAGAGAAAATGTTAGTTTAGTGCCAGGAATGCCTGCATTGTTTATTCTGCACCCTATTTTGAAATTGGAATATTTTGAACGTTGAGTTAAATTGGCTAAATTACCAATTTCCGTTCACTTTATTTTGTAATTGAAACAGTTGACTGGCCGATTTCTTGTGCTCAGTCGATAGAATAGAAGTAATACTAGCAAAATATCTAAGAATTTGGTCGACTGGAATAATATAATTGGCCTATAATGGGAGTCAAAGTCGGCAAAATCGCTGATGCGTAAATATCGCTGACTCATCAAAATTCGCGAGAGCATAATTTCGTGCTGCATTAACCTAGGATAGCCCAAGACAAGCACTGATTTATATTTATGATCAGAAGAGACATTCTTCAATTATTTCACACAAACTAATTTGACTAATAAAACTGGCACATGATAATTTGCAAAACCTAACATCAAGAGATTGTTTCCTTCAAGAAAAGCACAACAGCACAAAGTTTAAGATGCATTTTCCAGTTATTGCAAAAAATCCACCCAAATTTGTACCTACACATCCTAAACCCATAATGCTTCACCCATTTCATACAATGCATCAGCAATTGAAGACTGACTCTATTCCCAATTAATGTTTTAATCAGAGGAAATAGCTAATCCCATTCCACAGGTGCTTGACAACCTGTAGGGATAATATAGCACCTGTGGAATGGGTGGTATTCCAATTTGATCCAAGCAAGGGAAAGATAAGTTCAGTTCCTTGGATCAACAGCTTCTCACCAGCATCAAGACAAAATAATGCTATAATATTTTAAGATTAAAAGTGGCAAAATGGAACCTACACAATACACATACCATCTATGATTCAAAAATTGTAATAACACAATTGCAAACAAACCAGGAAACGGGCGAGGTTTAAACCTATGGCAAGCGAGTCATAAAGCTCCAGGCCAGTGTGTAAGTCATCGTCTATGTAGGATACACGTTATTAAAATTTTGAAGTCAATAAGAGGAGCCGTCCTCTAGTTATCACATAGACTAAATTTGGGAATGGCTTATGTAACACTGTCCAGGGCACCCATGCATGCAACTAGTCCCATGAATCTTACCCAAGATACATTACACCAGTGGTAAATATTTGTAGTCAAGTGAATAAAGTATTTGAGAAATTAATGAAAATTTGTGAGAATCTAAACAAAAATATTATAGAAAATGTTCAAAAATTTATTAAGTCTTCCTTTGGTAAAATGCAAATTTTGTTTTTTTCCCAGTTTTCTGTTCTTATTTACATTGTTTAAAATTTTCTACAATCCTGAAATAAAAAATATTTGATTTGATGTTTTAATTCAATGTGGGCAAAAGTGCCGATGCGTAAATTGTGCCCTGACCGCCAACTTTTCCTCTTGCTTAATTTCATAAGCTTTCTATCACATTTTGCATTTTAAATGTCATTACCTTCAGAAAAGAGGTTCTCTACCATTTCAGAAGATAAATTATTATTGAAAAACTGACACACTCAGTATATGTACTTTTAATTTTGATGGTTGGAACAGTGAAAGGGTTAAAAATCCAATATGATAAAAATGGCAAAAAAGGCATATTGGCACCTACACGGCCCAAGATTAATAAAAATATATTTCCAATAAAGATACACCAGCATTTTGGGTTGAAGCCTATCAGAAGAGGCATTCTCTAGTTATTACATGGGAAAGAATTTACTTAATAAAATTAACAAATTGAAATTTACACAACTCTAAGCAAGTGACAAGTTTTCTTTTAATAAAACCCACCAACAGTAAAGTTAGAAGTCGATAAGAAAAGGCATTCTGATTAAAATGACAATATTTTTCAACAATTTCAGCAGTTTCAAATTTGCACCTACTCAGATGAAACTTATGGGATACCATCCTTATAGAATCCATCATCAATGATACTATTGTGAATCCAATAAGAAAAATTATTCTTCAGTAAATGAATGAAAATTTCACTTACAGAATTAAAAAAACTGGGACTAGAGCTACCCAATAGTAGCATGACTCTTGTGTTTAGGAAACCCCACCAATAGTGAAAATATAAAAATTTAAGCTGATCAGATGAATCATTCTCCAGTTATGACATGGATTCCAACAACTCGCAAGTCTCTGTTTTACTATTTTACTATATCAACAAATTTGCCTGCACATAAACACAACTTACTGGGTACTATCCTGGCTCAAGATGTATCAACTGTGGTGGAATTTTCCACCAGCTCTTGACCCCCACTAGGAGGGGGTCAGAACCATTTCCCCTCTTCCTCCCACTTTTCCTCCTTATCGGGGGAGACCCAAATATAATATTACATTCAATGATATTATGAGTTTTAATCACTTGTTATTATGATCCTATTCCATTCAGCTAAGACCTTCCATTATTCTATGTCATAATTGTGCCAACATTCTTAAGTATCCTAGACACACTGTATATGTCCATATTTTTGCCATACATGTATATGGCAACCCTGTCAGTACCTAGGGGTGCCTGCTTTATCAAATGTGGGCATGGACAAGCAGTCTTGAAAGGAGAGGGTATGATGTAGGTGCCTGAAATACAGACAGTCAGGCATCATAATACAACCTCTCCTCACTTAACGATGAGTTCCGTTCCTAAGACCACATTGGTAAACAAATTTGTCACTAAGTGAGGAGCATACTATAATTTTCGTAACGTTTTTTCGTCAAAATATAGCCTTAAAGTTCGTCATTTGCCTCGATAATAGTCGTTCGCCCCAAACGCGTACGAGTAGCCCCAACAACATTCACAGTCAGTGTGTGGCATTGTTTATCAGGGATTGACCGTCACCCCACGCATTCATACGATACATTTTGTAATACGTATTCCACTCTTTTTTGTGCTTGCAACTGCTAAATAAGCTACCATGGGCCCAAAGAAAGCTAGTGCCAGCCCTTTGGTAAAGGTGAGAAACACATAGAATTCAAGAAAGAAATCATTGCAAAATATGAAAGTGGTGTGCAGGTGGCCCATCTTGCCAGGATGTATGGGAAGCCCCATACAACCATCACTTTGATCGTGGCGAAGAAAAGGGAAATAAAGGAAGCTGTTGTTGTGAAAGGGGTAAATATGCTCACAAAAAGGTGATCGCGAATACTCGATGTTGAGAATTTGTTGTTAGTGTGAATCAACGAAAAACAGTTAGCAGGAGATAGTGTTATGCAGTCGATAATTTGTGAAAAGGCAAGGCAGTTGCATGATGATCTCGTAAAGAAAATGCCTGGAAGTAGTGCTGATATTAGTGAATTTAAGGCCAGCAAAGGCTGGTTCGAAAATTTCAAGCGAAGTGGCATACACAGTGTTGTAAGGCATGGTGAGGCTGGAAGTTCAGACAAACATGCGGCTGAAAAATATGTGCAGGAATTCAAAGACTATGTAAAGGCTGAAGGATTCGCCCTCAAAAAAGTGTTCAATTGTGACGAAACAGGCCTCTTTTGGAAGGATATGCCAAAGAGGACCTACATCATGCAGGAGGAAAAGGCACTGCCAGGACACAAGCCTATGAAAGACAGGCTAACTCTCTTGCTCAGTGCTAACGCTAGTGGGGATTTCAAAGTGAAGCCTTTACTGGTGTATCACTGAAAAACCAGTGGTCAAGAAAAACAGTGTCACCAAGAGTAATTTGTGTGTGATGTGGAAGGCTAACAGTAAGGCATGGGTCACAAGGGACATTTTCCTTGATTGGTTCAATGAAGTGTTTGGCCGAGTGTGAAGAAATACCTCTTGGAAAATAAATTTCCACTCCAGTGCCTCCTGGTAATGGACAATGCTCCTGCTCATCCTCCAGACTTGGATGACCAAATGGTGGAGAAGTTTCGTTTCATCACAGTGAAGTTCTTCCCCCCTAATACCACTCCTCTCATCCAGTCCATGGACCAGTAGATCATTTCAAACTTCAAAAAACTCTACACCAAAGCAATGTTTCAATGGTGCTTTGATGTGACCTCAGACACTCAATTGACCCTAAAGAAGTTCTGGAAAGATCACTTCAATATCCTCCATTGTGTAAGCCTTATAGATAAGGCTTGGCAGGGAGAGACTTCCAGGACTTTGAACTCTGCTTGGAGAAAATTGTGGCCAGATTGTACTCGACAAAGATTTTGAAGGGCTTGAGGCTGACCCTGACAACCCTATGCCAGTTATAGAATTTATTGTGGCCTTGGAGAATTCCATGGGGTTGGATGTGAGTGGCCAGGATGTGGAAGAGTTGGAGGACCACAATGAAGAGCTAACAACTGAAGAGCTGCAAGACCTTCATCTGGAACAGCAACAGACCACAGCTCAGGAAATTGCTTCAGAGAAGGAGGGAGAGAGATGGAAGGTGCTTTCTTCAGAGATCAAGGAGATTTGTGCAATGTGGAGTAGGATGGAAAGATTTGTGGAGGAACATCACCCTGACAAAGCTGTTGCAAGCCGTGTCGGCAACATGTACAATGACAATGTCTTGTCCCATTTTAGGGAAATTTTAAAGACTCCAGAAACAGAGCTCTCTGGACAGATATTTAGTCCCGGACGCGTCCACGTGGCCCAGCTGTGCGGGCATTCCCGGGAGCGTCAATGTGCTATTGTTTACAAGCAAGAGCAACCACCACCCACTCATTCATACCAGTATATTGTCATTATTCCACTGTTTTTAGGTAATTGCTTTCCAACTAATGCTTTAAATTTTAATACTACCTATGAGGTCCAAATGAAAAGTTCCTTTTGCTAAATAGTGCTAAACAATCCTTGATAGGTAAGAAGAGGCTCAGAAATACAGAAGAACTGAAGAAGGAGATAATTGAAAAATATGAAAGTGGAGTGCATATCACTGAGCTGGCCAGGCTGTACGGTAAAGCCTATTCTACCATTGCTACCATAGTGGCCAAGGGAAATACACGTAAAATCAAGGAAGCTGTTGTTGCGAAAGGTGCATGTGATCACAAAACAGAGATCGCAAGTGCTGGAAGATGTGGAAAATTTGTTGTTGGTGTGGATCAACGAGAAACAGTTAGCAGGAGATAGTGTTTCGCAGGCAATATGTGAAAAAGCAAGGCAGTTGTATGATGATCTTGTCAAGAAAATACCTGTAACGAGTGCTGAAGTGAACAAATTTAAAGCCAGCAAAGGCTGGTTTGAAAGATTTAAGAAGCGAAGTGGCATACATAGTGTTGTGAGGCATGGTGACGCAGCCAGTTGTGACAAAAATGCGGCTGAAAAATATGTGCAGGAATTCCAGGGGTACATAGAGGCTGAACAATTCCAACCCCAACAAGTGTTCAATTGTGACGAAACAGTCCTGTTTTGGAAGAAAATGCCAAACAGGACCTTCATTACACAGGAGGAAAAGGCACTTCCAGGACATAAGCCTATGAAAGACAGGCTAACTTTGATGCTTTGTGCTAATGCCAGTGGTGATTGTAAAGTGAAGCCTTTACTGGTGTATCATTTTGAAAATCCCCGAGTGTTTGGCAGATGCGGTATCACCAAGTCTAATTTGTGTGTGATGTGGAAGTCTTAACAAAAAGGCATGGGTCACAAAGGACATTTTCTTAGATTGGTTCAATACCGTGTTTGGCCCCAGTGAAGAAATATCTCCAGGAAAATAATTTGCCACTTAAGTGCCTCCTGATAATGGATAATGCTCCTTGTCATTTTCCAAACTTGGTAGAGAAAATTGTGGAAGACTAAGTTCATCAAAGTGAAGTTCTTGCCCCCTAATACCACTCCTCTCCTCCAGCCCATGGACCAGCAGGTCATTTCCAACTTAAAACTCTACACCAAAGCAATGTTTCAAAAGTGTTTTGATGTGACCAGAGACATGCAGATGACCCTAAGAGACTTTTGGAAAAATCATTTCCATATCCTGCATTGTGTACACCTTATAGGTAAGGCTTGGGAGGGAGTGACTATCAGGACTTTGAACTCTGCCTGGAGAAAATTGTGGCCAAACTGTGTCCTAGAGAGGGATTTTGAAGGTTTTGGGGCTGAGCCTCAGAACCCTGAGCCTGTTGTGGAAGAAATTGTGGAACTGGGCAAGTCCATGGGGTTGGAGGTGAGTGGTGAGGATGTGGAAGAGTTGGTGGAGGAGCACAATGAAGAGCTAACCACTGAAGATCTGCAAGAGCTTCAACAGCAACAGCAACAACAGACCACAGGTCAGGACAATGGTTCAGAGGAGTAGGAGGTGGAACAGAGATAGAAGAAGGTGCCTTCTTCAGTGATTAGGGAGAAATGTGGAATGTGGAACAGGGTGCAAGACTTTATGGATGAATATCACCCTAACCATGCTGTTGCAGGCCGTGCTGGCAACCTGTACAATGACACTGTGGTGTCCCATTTCAGGGATGTTTTAAAGAATCGCCAGACACAGAGCTCCCTGGACAGATTTTTTGAGAGAGAAAGTTCCAGTGACTCTCAACCTGGTCCTAGTGGCATTAAAAGAAAAAGGCCAGTAACCCCAGAAAAGAACTTGGCACCTGCAGTGTTAATGGAAGGGGATTCCCCTTCCAAACACTAGCATACTACTCCATCCTTTCCCCTCCTCCCATCTTCCACACATCAACAACTCTTCAATAAATGTAAGTGACATGTTATTGTACTATATTTACATGTATTTCTTTATTGTTCATAAACTTGTGTGTACATAAATGCATGTCTTATGTTGTAAAAAAATATTTTATTTTACTACTTTTGGAAGCCTGGAACTGATTAATTTTATTTCCATTATTTCTTATGGGGAAAATAGAATTGGATAACGATATTTTCGGTTACAGATAAGCCCTCTGGGACGGATTAATATCGCTAACCGAGGGTCCACTGTATGTATATTGTGAACAACAAAGGGCCCAATGATGACCCTTGTGGAACACCATTCGTAATGCATCCCCCACTCTGATTTCTCCCCATTTCAAATTCAAATTCAACTTTATTTCTGGTAATATTACAAAGTGGGGTGTACTTATATTATACATTTTATGAAGTAGATATTACAAGATGGCCAATAATATTCCTAGGTATGCCTAGGCTTTTCAGGCAGTCTTATGATAGGTCTTACTCAATAGTGACACAATGATTATACTGATATTAAGGTTAGGTAATTGAGTGATTAACTAGGTTTACAAAATTGAGGTACTGAAATTCAAACATTTTAAGAATTTCCTATCTGTCAATCACACCTCAATCCAGGAAAAAATTCCCCTCCTATTTATTGTGCTTCTACTTTCCTCAACAATCACCTGTGCAGATCTTTATCAAAGGCCTTACTGAAATATATACACTATATTCATTATCATGAGCTACCTCAAATATCTTAGAGGAAAAAGTTTATAAATTCATAAGGCTGAAATACCCCTTTGTACAACTTTGCTGAGATTCAATGATCAATTTGTATTTCAAATGGCTTTGAACAGCTTCAACAAGTACTGATTCCAAACTATTTCTTTGAGTTACATCCCAATCAAACATTAAGGCAGGTAATAGGAGCAGCTCTATTGTGTAATGTAGATATTTGTCTCAGTGTTGGAGACAATGATGTTGAGAAGTGCAGGTGTTAGTTGATTGCCAAGTTCAGTACAGATCAGCTATTGATTTAATTAGGGCAAATGGATTGATTCAGATAATTCTTATGCAGCATGCAGTATTTGCCAACAGATGTAGGTATTGAAAATATTGGGCAATTTGTATAAATTAGTGGGTAGACAAGCAATGCAAGGAAATACAGCAGCAGGATCATTCAATGATAAGTATACACAGCCCATCCTCCAACTTAGTAGCAAGCATGGTGATACCAGTGTTCTGTACTGCCAGACTTGGTCCCTTCCCCTATTCAAGGCAGAGGATACTGGACAGGCAGCAAGTTGCACAAAAAAAAAGAAACATACACACACACACACAGAGCCTCTCCACACTTAATGACAGTTGCATTCCTGAGACCACGTCGTTAAACGAATTCGTCGCTAAGCGTGGAACATACTATAATGGTACTGAGTTGGTGTCAACCATCTCTGATATTGTTTTAATGTCACTTTGCACCATTTATAACATTTCTGGTATATTCTTAAATGTTTATACAGTAGTTTACTGTATATTGAAATAAACAGAATAGAAGAAATCAGCTCTGATATACTACATTATTTAGGTATGAATACTAGTCAAGAGAGCCCATCATAAGTCTGAGGCATTTGTAAACAAGTACATAGCTAAGTGAGAGGCTGCATATATAAACTGGGCTTTCAAGGAGCACCATGTTGCAACTGTTTCTTTTCAGTTAGCTTACTTGCTATTTACCACAGAATAAACAAGTATTTCTTATGCATTTTTTTATTTTGGGAGATATAAGCAAAAATATTTTCCTTCTGGCATGAGAGGCATGTCAGTCAATCAATGCTTAATATTGCAGCCTATATCACAAAAAAAACAGACATAGTGGACATATGCTAAGAGCAATGGCAGAATAATGTTAGGCTACGTTTCATACTGACTGGAAAACAAAAAATATCTTAAGTGTAAAGCCAGCTTAATACTGCACAATCCAAGGAGCAGTCATCAATTATCCAATATTGTATACATTTCCCATTAACCATTAGATCATGCATGTCACTTGTTACAACCCAAAAAATTCTGTGTGGCTTATTTCTACTGAGGCCCTCAGGTAATCCCCAAGATGCAATCCAGAGGAGCATTTTTCTGGGATGGGTTGGCACCTTTAGCCAGCACAGTGGGGCCACTACTAAATTATAAGTGTCTCTGGATAAAAGTTTTATACAATGTTTACAATAAAGCTAAGGCTTTTTTTTAGCATCGCCAAGCAGTAGACAAGTTCCAATATTGTATCACAAGTATATCCAAAGAAGTCAAAGACTTCAATTATTATATTCATGGAGAAGTGCTAAACCCACTGGGGGTGATACAGAACCTGGAGAAATGGAAGGTATAACCGGTGAGATCACTAGTATTCACCACAATTATTATAATCAAAAGAAGCGCTAAACCACAAATAGTGTATACATTACTTGTTAGGTCTAGTTAAAGTTTGGTCCAGTTCAGAGTTTTCTTATTACAGAATATACAAATACAATGAAAATAAAAATTATAAGTATGTACTAAAATTACACTTTAAAAAGGTAAAGAATAAGGAGTGTTATAACTGCATAAAGAGCATATATATATGTACATATATGAACAAGTGACTGAAAACAATTTCACCAAATTGTGAAAGAAATTATTTATATAGTTCTGAAAAAAGACTAAACAATAAATTGATATAAAATTCCAATTAAAAATATATTAAATTAATGGGAAAGCTCTAAACCCTTAAGGGTCATAAGCACCTGGGGAAATGGGAGGCAATCAAGACCTGAAAGCACGAGCTAGCAAGAGGTATAGTGCAACAAACTGCCAAATAACAACATTGAAGGAAATTTAGGTTTGTATAAAATAGCCCAATAAATTAGTGGGAATATTTGTTTTGAGGGTGCCAAACATTAGCTTATAGGCCTACTGAGGCACTAGTTACTAGCCTTGACAAGAGTTATAGGCCAAAAGACCAGCTGCTACAGACAGTTCCCGTTTTCCATATACGCAAAAAATCTTAAATATACGCATTCATAACAAAGAAAATATAGTGGAAATTTACCTGCTGTGCTGTGCATGGTAGACCCTCGTGATGCCTCTGCTGCAGCTTGTGTAGCCGCATGCTGGGTTGGTTGTGTGTAGGGCTAGACCTGGTCCCAGCCATTGTTACGCTGATTCTCCACAAAGGCTTGGCGACAATTCCTATGCTTCCAAAATGGCTTAGTCTTAATGTTATCTCAGGTATTATTTTCACTGGTTGCTCATATTATATGTGCGGTTTGAACATTTGTACATATTAGTACTGAGGAGTGTGCAGACTACGCCGCGACTTCTTGACACAAGAGCCTTTTGAAGGTGGTCGGTCACAAAGATGGCGTCACTATGACCAGCAGGGTGAACAGCACGCCAAGAATTCGGAGCACTTGCCACTCGCTCGTCATAAATGAGCAACTCTGAGTATCTCCCTGCGTTTCCTACACCTGCTATGAACTATGTACTCGGCGATCTCTTGCCAAACCCAGTTCAGAAGTGTACTACTCAAGCAAAATGCGAGAGCGGCCGAGTGTGCTCTCCTCCCTCTCTGCTCTGCCATTGAATCACAACAAAGGTGGTGGTGGCGCTGGTGACGTCACGCCAGCCAGCCAATCACAGCCCACCTCTCACAACTTTCACCCTCAGCACATCTGATAACTATTTATATATTATTTCCCATATTCAATTCTTAGTAATGAATGCCATAGATAGAACTTCATAATTGTTATAAAAAATCGTGAAGTAAGAAAAAAGAGGCAAGAGGATCAAGCTGTGAGTATAGTTAAGTTATGTAACAGAGTAAATATGTGGCAGTTGCAGTGTTGTGAGGTAGAGGGTGGGAGAGACTGGGGTAGCGTCGGGTAAGCGCTCATTGGTCGCTTGCGGCTCAGGGCTCACTCTGCGGCGGCGCTCATTGGTCGCTCGCTGCTCAGGGCTCACTCTGCGGCGGCTAGCAACAAAAACAATTTACCAAGCTTGGCTATGCACAGCTGTACCGCGTACCCGCTGACTCCCCAGGTTATACGCTTTTTAAAAGAACTATGTTCCATTAAAGCTCACATGCTTTATCACTAAATGTCTATATGGAGTAACTTACAAAGCATATAATACTCTTGCTCAACATAGGAATTATTTGTACTGTTATTCAACAGAAGAAACCCTTTAAAAGGCCTCAGTGTTGGAATGGTAATGAGTTACGTACGTTAGTATCGTATATACAAGAATATATAAGAGTCTGTATGATCTGAGAGGTGGCTCGTGGATCTTCCCTAGACGTAACCTAAATATAGAATTAGAAAATAACAAAGAGCCACTCAGCCAGCAGAGGCTTGCAGCCTGGGGGATTGATTCTACCTCTGGTCATCACTACTATAATGTATAGTGCGGTATTTATGACTAAGTTATAATGTACAATTTTGGGAGAATGTCGTTATATCGGAAAGACAAAGACCTATATTGAAGTTTGATTATAGATTTTAACCCTATAATAAAGCTTTCCTGCACACAGCATGATATCCCCTTCAGCTATATATGTTTCCCCAAAAAAAATGTGACAGGCCTATTAATGTTATTATATTCATACAGATAGCACTAAACCAAAATGCTCTGCGTAAGCATGGGCTTCCAGCATGCACTCAAATGTTACCCATTTATGTATAAACAATGTAGTATCATGTTGAAATAAATGTATTTGTAGGGGTCACGGAGTGTCTGGGGAATGGGTAGTAATCAAGTAAGTTTATTCAGGTACAGCATGTGTGTTGATTACCTAGGATAGCCTAAAAAAATCAAAGTGACTTATTTCTATTGGGGTTAGTATGTTTATTTAGGCATGGGTACACATAAGTACAATTATCATGTACATAGTAAATTACATAGGATAAGAGATAAGAGAGACAGCTATATTTCCTTGGATCATGATAAGCTGAGCAGCATGAAGGCACCTTGCTTGCAGGGAAAGCCAGCCCTGGAGGTCTGGCTGCTTGGCCAGAGAATAAACAAGTAACCAACATGGATGGAGGAGCCAGTTGGCTGGCAGCCAGCAGTCCTTGATGATGGGGAAAAATTGGCGGCATTTATATTTGCCTCCGCAGATAGCATACACTATTTAGTTACAATATCGTTGAGAAAGGTTGCTCTCTTATTACAGAGAACTGTTTAATGCTCAGTGTTAGTAAATTACTCCGAAGAAACACGATAAATGGAGGAGCTTGGTGTTGAAGTTAAATTAAAATGTGGTAAGTTCACCGTAGCACAACTTTCACAATAAAGTTTTATGCTACACCCATGGATTACCCAACACTATAGTGCAATAATTACAACCACCAACCAAACCACGAATGTATGTATATATGTGTGTATGTATATATATATATATATATATATATATATATATATATATATATATATATATATATATATATTATTACATAATATGGTACAAAAGATTTAAGAGATACATTGTTGATATAAAGATGGCATATACAGTACACGAGGTGTGAGAGATACATGTCTAGTACATATTGTTACATGCTTGTCACTGATTATAATGCGAAAATCTCATCCAGCTCCTCAGAGTTGGGGCGCGTGCCCAAAATACAGCATGCATTACCCCTCTGAACAGCAGTGCTGAGTAGCTGGAACAGAAAACTAGCTGCCCTGGGATCCCTAGTTACCCTGTTGAGTCTTTTGCACAGCTCCTTGAGGAACTTAGATGCACTCTTTCCCCATGAGCCAAGGGTCTCCGAGCCTATGGGAACAAACATATAATGATGGGCAAGATCTCCATATTTTCTCGACTTCTGGGACTTCCTGAAGGTGGCAGCTGCCCCTCCTTCCTCCCTGGTGTATTGGAGATAGGTATCAGCAAAGGTAGATGCACATGTGTAGTCCCACACCACCTGCTTACCGTCTGTCCAGGCTTGGAGGGTGATACCATTTGGACGGTTTTGGCTGCCATCAGATCTGCATAGTTGGGGTGGCTCCCTTACTGCTGGGCATCCGGCTGTTGTGAGGCTCCTCTTGATAATGTTATTAACCTCTTCGTGTCTTGCAATCTTTCCCTCGGATTTACGACACACAAGACCATGGTACCCGAATCGGTCTGCTGCTTCACTGCCACAAATACACCTGTGTTCGGCAAGAATAGGGGCGGCAAGTCGAAGGGCAACACCAATGCGGATGGTCTGTGGGTCGAGGCGTGTGTCAAGGCTAGAATTGGGAACAGCCAACAGAAAATCCCCTGCATGAGGAGCTCTCACTGCCAGGAGGCGGGCTCTATCTTCCCTGACACACTCTGAAGCATTGCTGAGGCTATATTCTCTACTATTGGGCCATCCCAGTGCGACTGTTTGTAGTTGTTGGGGGAGCAGGCCTGGTTTCAGAGCCCGTTAGATTATCCCAGATCCTGGCTCCGTCGACGAACTTTTGGTCATGGATTCCAATCTTGCCCCTAAGATGTTCAGGGAGAATCGCTGCTACAAGCCCTCTGGATGCAATGCATGAAGACAGGAAAGCAGGTAGAGCAATCTGTGATGACTTGCGGACGCCAATGCCTCCTAGTCTGACTGGGAGTGTAGCTTGGTCCCACTGCCCATCTTCTAGAGTAAGGTTAAGTACTTTAGTAAAGATCTGCCTCAGGATACTGTCATATTCGTGCAGTATAGGGTTATCATATGAAGGAGCACATCTTAGGAAATATGTCAACCTGGGCAGACTCAGGCATTTTGTGAGAAGGTACAAGGCATCATGGGTGTCAAGATTGCCTATTCGTTGTTCCATTCTCCTCAATTCTTCCAGTTTCTTCCTGAGAATTGTGTAAATGGCATCGCTTCCCATTTACACAATCGATCAAGCTGTTGGTCGATCAGCCCGCAGTCCAACGTATGCACCACAACCCGGTTAATCAGGAACTGTTATTTAAAAGGACACGTTTGGACACAGTTTTGGTCACCGTATTACAGAATGGATATAAATGCTCTGGAAAACGTACAAAGGAGGATGACAAAGTTGATCCCATGTATCAGAAATCTTCCCTATGAGGATAGACTGAGGACCCTGAATCTGCACTCTCTAGAAAGGCGTAGAATCAGGGAGGATATGATTGAGGTATACAAATGGAAAACAGGAATAAATAAAGGGGATTTAAATAGCGTGCTAAAAATATCTAGTATTGACAGGACTCGCAGCAATGGCTTTAAGTTGGAAAAATTCAGATTCAGGAAGGATATAGGAAAGCATTGGTTTGGTAATAGAGTTGTCGATGAGTGGAACAAACTCCCGAGTACAGTTATAGAGGCTAAAACATTTTGTAGTTTTAAAAATAGGTTAGATAAATACATGAGTAGGTGCGGGTGGGTGTGAGTGTGACCTGACTAGCTTGTGCTACTAGGTCAGATGCCGTGCTCCTTCCTTAAGTGAATGTGACCTGACCTGGCTGAGTTGGGGCATTGGCTTAAGCCGGTGGGAGACTTGGACCTGCCTCGCATGAGCCAGTAGGCCTGCTGCAGTGTTCCATCTTTCTTATGTTCTTATGTGTGCAACTAATCCATCATTTTATTTATTGTGGCAAAGCTTCACTCTCCAGCTTAGCGAAACATTGTCAAAATAAAATGTCGCATTAGTTGCATGTGTGCTTTTTACCTAACATATTGTCGATAATTCTACCAACATTATTATGACCAGGAATTGTTTCGAGGAATCTGTGGAGTTCCCTTTGTTGGCGATCTCCCTTATGTACCGAGTTCTCTTTCTCACTGTACTCATCGCTCCCCTGCTTTTCATTATAATAATAATAATAAAATTATTTCTTTCTGCAGTATACAGGTAATGTAGTTTACATGTAATAAAATATTGTCAGGTACAATAGAAAGCCACTACCATACACTGCTACGTCTCGAGTTCATAAGTAGTACGTGTGCAGGTTTGGGACTAATCCCTCCAGTATCTTCCAGTTGTAAATAACAAAAAGGCACAATACCGTGACTGGAACAATACACACACAACCCGCACATATAAAAGAGAGGAGCTTACGACGACGTTTCGGCCCGACTTGGACCATTTACAAAGTCGAAACGTCGTCGTAAGCTCCTCTCTTTTATATGTGCGGGTTGTGTGTGTATTATTCCAGTTGTAAATGATGATGTATCTTTATCTCCTATGTTTTAAGGAGTACAGTTCTGGGGCTTCTAAGCACTCCCAATAATTTAGGTGATTGGCTTGACGAAGCTCCTGGAGAGCGAAACGTTGCCACAATGAAATGTCACATTAGTTGCACGTGTCCTTTTACCTAACATATAAGTGACATAGTTACTCTTTTTCCCTTGCATTTGTCTACATTAAACCGCATCTGCCACATCTCCGGCCACTGCATTAGCCTGTTCAGATCTTGTAGCGCTTTAGTGTCCTCATCAGAATTAATCTGACGGCCCATTTTGGTGTCATTGGCAAATTGGCTATTGTCACTACTTATTCCCTCATATATGTCGTTTATGTAAACTGTGAACAATGAAGGGCGCACCCCCGGTGGCCTAGTGGGTAAAGCTCTTGTTTCACGCAAGTAGTTCACGCACGGAGGGGCCGGGTTCAATTCCCGGTGGGGCAGAAACATTTCGAAGTGTTTCCTTACATACACATACACACACACATATATACAACAGGCCTAGTGTCTAATTGACATGTGCCTAGGACAAAATGGTAAGTAACAGACCCCTGTGGAACACCGCTAGTGACGCGCTCCCAATCTGATTTCTCCCCATTTATGCAAACTTTCTGTTGCCTATCTGTCAACCATGACTCGAGCCAGGTGCTTCTAGTATGTTATAAATTGGCCCTTTTTAAAGCCTTTTTACTCTTATTAATTTCGCAATAATTCCCGGAGTGTTTTATAGCGACTTTTTGAAAGTAAGTCCAAACAGACATTTCTACTTACGTGCAATTGGGAACCACCGTCTCCCAAGTCTCAAATTACACTGCTTGCCTCTCCCTACACCCAGGAAGAAGTTATGAGTCTTTGACTACCTAGAAGAGTCCATAGAGGAAAAGACTCAAAAAGGAGGAGGCTTCCACTAAATTTGGGTTAGAAGGCCAGTCCTATAATTTCATTCTCTTTTAAGAGAGAAGGTTAGCTCTAGCAAAGAATGAATAAAAAAGCGAGTCCCGTTCAGGCTATAAGAATGGCAAGTGTAAAATTAGTCAATTAAGAGGCTGCAGTATCCACTAAAAATTATATATCTTTCTCTAAGGCACACTAACGTTGAGAGTTAGAAGCTAGAAGTAGGATCGCCAACCACTTGGATTTCCCCAACAATTGCACAACCCAGGGCAGCATGGGTTTATAGCAGGTCGCTCCTGCCTCTCCCAACTACTGGACCAATATGACATGGTCCTAGATGCACTGGAGGACAAACAGAATGCAGCATGCACAAACTTTGCAAAAGCCTTAGACAAGTGTAACCATAGTGTAATAGGCATAAAATGCATGCTAAAGGAATAATTGGAAAAAATGGGTAGATGGATCTTTAACTTTCTAACCAACTGAACACAAATAGTAATAGTAAACAGAGTCAAGTCAGAGAGCCACAGTGACAAGCTCCCATCGTTTTCTTTATCCTCATATCTAACACAAAGATAAGTAAGTGTATTCAGGTATACACAAATACAGTTACACAGATTATCATACATAGCAGCATATGTGTAGAAAACCTAGGATAACCCAAAAAAGTCAGACAGAGTGACTTATTTCCATTGGGGTCCATAACACTGTGTCGTCCTTTGCAGACGATGTTTGAATCTGCATGAGTGTGTCATCCATTAAGGACACTGTAAATCTTCAAACGGCTGTAAACTAAGTTTTCCAATGGGCCACAGAAAACAATATGATGTGCAATGAGGACAAATTTAAGTTCCTCCGTTATGGAAAACTTGAGGAAATAAAAGCTAGAATGGAGTATAACACAAATTCTAACCACACAATGGAACGAAAAATGAATATGAAGGACTTATGAGTGATATGTCAGAGGATCTCATTTTCAAGGATCTCAACAGTGTCAATGTCACAGCTGCGGGGAAAATGAGAGGCTGGTTGAGAACCTTCAGAACAAGCGATGCCAAGCCATGATGATTCTCTATAAGTCAAGTGATCTCTCTACGCTGGAATACTGCTGTCCACTAACAGCTCCATTCAAGGTAGGCGAAATTGCAGATCTGAAAAACGTACAGAGAACCTTCACTGCATGTACAAGATCAGGCAAACACTTTATTTACTGGGAACGTTTGAAGTCCCTTGACCTCTATTCTTTGGGACGCAGGCGAGAAAGGTGCAAGATTATTTACACCTAGAAAATCCTAGAGGAACTGATCCCTAATCTGCACACAGAAATCACGAAAGCAAAAGATTCGGCAGATGGTGCAACATCCTCCTAATGAAATGCAGGGGTGCTGTGAGTACACTAAGAGATAACACAATAAGTGCCAAGGGCCCAAGACTGTTCAACAGCTTCCCCCATCATCATCCATAAGGGAAGTACCAACAAATCCCTAGCTAGTTAGTCTTCAAGAGAGAACTGGACAAATATCTAGTCAGTTCATGACCAACCAGGCTGTGGTTCGTACGCTGGACTGTGTCCAACCAGCAGTAACAGTCTGGGTGATCAGGCCCTGGTCCATCGGGAGACCTGTTTATGGACCGGTCGCGGGGGCGTTGACCCCCGCAACACCTTCCCGGTAGACATTCTCCAGTTATTGTATAAAATTCAATGATTCCAGGTTGTTTTAAATTATATTAGTATATTTGCAAATTTGCACCTACACAGGCGCTAAACTTGTAGCGTAAGACTCTTCTCATAAAATGCATTAGCGTTAAAGGTTTGAAGCTGGCCGGAAGAGGCATTCTCCAACTTAAAGCGCTGTATAACCCCTCTGGTTTAGCGCTTCTTTTGATTATAATAATAATAATCCAACTTAAAGTAGAAATAAACATCACAATTTGTATTATAAAACGGACAAAATTGCAATTTATATAACTCAATAACATCATGAACCTTCCATTGGGTAAAACATGAAAAGTCTGAGGGAAACCAGAAGAACATTTTTCAGTTTTCCCTCAGAAACCAAATATTCCAGGTTTCTAACTATGTTAGTAACAATACCAACTTGAACTAGTACATCCTAAACTTATAGTGTCATCCTTCCCATAAGATGCATCAGCCATTAACGATTAAAGCTGTTCACATCATACACATTAAATATATTTCACAAGAAAAAATGCCACATTATTTTAAAAATATAAATAGCCAATTGGAACGTACACACTCCAATTACAATACTGACATTCTTTTTACCAGAGGGAGTCTGTACATGCCAATAGTTACACCAACCTTGCACTAGTTACTATTCAATAGTTACACCAACCTTGCACTAGTTACTATTCAATAGTTACACCAACCTTGCACTAGTTACTATTCAATAGTTACACCAACCTTGCACTAGTTACCATTCAATAGTTACACCAACCTTGCACTAGTTATCATCCAATAGTTACACCAACCATGCACTAGTTACCATTCAATAGTTACACCAACCTTGCACTAGTTACCATTCAATAGTTACACCAACCTTGCACTAGTTACCATTCAATAGTTACACCAACCTTGCACTAGTTATCATTCAATAGTTACACCAACCTTGCACTAGTTACCATTCAATAGTTACACCAACCTTGCACTAGTTACCATTCAATAGTTACACCAACCTTGCACTAGTTACCATTCAATAGTTACACCAACCTTGCACTAGTTACCATTCACCAACATTGAAAATTTGAAGCCGATCAAATGAGGCTGTCTCAAATTCTGAATGCAAATTTTGGAAGAAAAATAATTCAGGAAACCACTTAAAGGTGCGTGTTTGGGGGTATTTAGTAATAATAAAGTAAATAACAACTGATGCAAGTTACTGTTCAGCGCATAATGTTCTAACCCAATGGTTAGAACATTATGCGCACAATTGAAAGGTCTCGGGTTCGATCCTATGCGGAACGTAGGTAAGTAAGTAAGTAATGAAGCAGGAGCAGGAGCAAGTATCGCTACACATCTGATGCCCTTGTTCACCATTCAGTAAAAAAAGAAGTACCTGGGTGTTAGCTGACTATTGTGGGTCACATCACGGGGTAATTGTTAGTATCTGCCAAAGCGGAGCATCTAATAAGCTAATGTTTTTAAATAAGTTATAGGTTATTTTATGAGCTGATCAATATTTAGTATCTTTAACCAGTTATTAAAATCTCAAATGTTAATGTATAAATTTCCCAGAATAATTGACCATAGATATCATGAACTGGTTTGGTGTAGCCCAAGTCACAGGGCGACGCAGGGGTTGAGACGTCACGGTGCCTAACAGGTTGGAGGTATTCAGAGGAAAAACTCACTCAAGTGGCTCCACCACTCACCTGGTCGTGCCTTGGTGGACTAGTGAGAAGCTTTACGGAGGAGGTGGTCAGGTTCATTAGCGTGAATGATTGAGTGTAAGACCAACCTAGTATGGCCTAATAGACCTACCACAGAGCTCTTTTTTTTCTTACATTCTTAAATGAATGGAACAAAGCTAATGTGTAGTGTTGTTGATTCAAATATTTTGGATATATTTAAAAATAGAGAAAGGCAAATTTATTAGACAGTATGAGTAGGCAAAGTAAGACCTATCTAGAATGGCCAGAAAGCTTCATTACAATTTGCCAAGTTAATATAGTCAGAAAAGTGTCGGACGCAATTTACTGTAGACAAGTTTAAGGTCTTAATCCTAGGGAGAGAAAATAACCTTAACATCTGAATGTTTCTCCTTCCTGTCATGATGATAACTGTTATTACTAGTGTTTACAAGCTTCCACCTTCCCATCCATAACCACACTCCTAATCTCCACCGGTCTGAACCTCTCGCCTGTGTATACATCATAAAACCTCTCCACAGTTTCTAATTTACCAACTTTCCCAGTCCACCACTGCTAACACTAGTTAACACCCCCTCCCGACAGACTAGTGACTGCCCCAGCCACTGATCCAGACAAAGCTCGCTCATACCTGTAGTAGCTGCCCAGGGTCATCGTCTCCTCGGCCCGGTCATAGACCAGGTCTGGTTGCTGGCCTGTTCAACCAGACTATTGGTGCCCGCCGCCTGCAGTCCAACGTATGCACCACAGCCCAGTCGATCAGGAACTGACTTGAGGAACTTATCCAGTTACCACCTGGAGACAGCTAGGGGGTTGAAGAGTCGTGGTACTTTTACATTTATTGAGTTCTTTATCAATGTACTATTCTGCCTCTGCTCTTCATCGGAGGTATCCTTCACCGTCTGGCAAGTCTTGTGCTTTTTGTAAGTAGTAATAGCAGTGTGCAGGTTTGGAACCAATCCCTCCAGAATCTTCTAGGTGTAGACTATCACGTTTCTTTCTCGCCTACATTTTAAGGGGTACTGTTCAAGAAACTTCAAGCACTCTCAGCAATTTAGGTGCTTGTCTGAGGTTATACGAGCAATGAAGGTTATCAATACATTCTCCAGTTTTGCATACTAATATATTACTGTATACTAACGGTTCCCTGCCTTGAAGGGGACCGTTAGTATACAGTAATATTCCAGCAGAGAGAGAGAGAGAGAGAGAGAGAGAGAGAGTTTGAGAGAGAGAGAGAGAGAGAGAGAGAGAGAGAGAGAGAGAGAGAGAGAGAGAGAGAGAGAGAACGAGTGACTGAAAGAGTATCATCAATGGCTTGGTCATTCTCATTTTGAAAGTTCCAATTATCCAACCTATCATTTTTTTCATAGTTACGATAACGACATTGTTGTGCTGCTTGAAAGTGAGATCCGTTAACATTATTATTCCCATACACGACTTTTTTTTTTTTACGAAAAAAAGGTGTTACAGTTTTCAATGATTTTCGTGTAGGTTTCTGTACGACAGTTATTCATTCAGCAATTTCCTTTCACAGCCCTGGCGAGTTATTAGTTTACCTCCCTCGTTCTCAGCAGAATGCCACACTGAAAGGTATTGCTGCCTTTCTTTAGCTTTGCTGATACAGCTAACCTTGCACTCAGGGAAATAATGGTATATTGTTCTATTTCCAGATAGAATATTGTTTATCTTGTCCATGTAATTTTCTATTCTTATACCACAAAGACAAATTTTCATTCTATTCTATTTAATGTGTCTCTAATATAAAAGGAACGATTCATATATATATATATATGTATATTATATATATATATATATATATATATATATATATATATATATATATATATATATATATATATATATATATATTATGTATATATCAACAACATATCCAATGAAAAAGCCTTGATCGAATTGTACTTTGCCAATGCTTTCAACTCAGTCAGAAGGGATGCTGCTCTCCAAGCAGTTTCTAGGCACTTTCCTTCCCTCTATCCCTTCATAGAATCGTGTTATAGTGTGGCTTCTAAACTATTGTTTGGGGACCATGAAATTGACTCGTGTGAGGGTGTGCAACAGGGGGACCCTCTCGCCCCCTTTCTATTCTGTCTGGTCATCAAGGAAGTCACAGAAGCGCTCTCCAGTGAGCTCAATATCTGGTTCTTGGATGATGGTACCCTAGTTGGCACTACAGAATCTCTCCTAGAGGACATCAGGAAAATTAAAGACACGGGAGAGAGCCTGGGCCTATCTTCAAACCCCACCAAATGTGAAATAGTTTCTACCAATCGACAGATCCAGAACATTAGTGCTGTTTTACCAGGGGCATGAGCCATTGATCCAGCCAACACCCCTCTCCTTGGTGCTCCTCTTGGGCCCAATGCCATCGATCTGGTCCTAGAAAAAAAAAATATCAGACCTCAGGACGATGGAAGGCAGGATGAAAGACATCCATACACATGATACCTTCTACCTACTCACCACGTGCCTGTCAATCCCGAAACCTACATACTTCCTGAGATGCTCACCAGCCTTCAGCAGTCCGAAACTCAAGGAATATGACTCTCTCCTCAAGACCATGCTAGAGAGTGTATTGAATCTTTCCCTCGAAGATGGACAGTGGTTGCAAGCCTCCCTATGGGAAGGGAGGGGACGAAGGGTACATGTGCTACCTATGGGAAGGAGGGGACGAAGGGTACATGTGCTACCTATACGAAGGGAGGGGACGAAGGGTATATGTGCTACCTACTCTCCCAGAGCACTCCCACACCCATCCTGTACTCTCCCAGAACACTCCCACACCCATCCTGTACTCTCCCAGAGCACTCCCACACCCATCCTGTACTCTCCCAGAACACTCCCACACCCATCCTTCCAGTCAGGCTTGGGGGGCTGGGAGTACGCAAATCCTCCCAGATTACCCTACCAGCTTTCCTATCCTCTTCCATGGCATCAAATGAGTTAATAAAACAAATTCTTCCAGACAACCTCAGTGATTCAGTAAGAATACAGGACCCTAGCTACGCCAGTGCCATCACTGAATGGGAGACCCTTGCTGCTTCAGCACCTAAACCTAGTGCAGAACTGGCCTACAAACAGTCAAGTTGGGATGGCCCCATCACTGAAAAGATGCTTGCCAACATGCTTAGGGCTGTAACATCAGACAGGGAGACTGCCCGTCTACTAGCTGTGAGTGCACCTCACTCTGGGGACTTCCTCCAAACAGTTTCCATTTCGGCAATGGGAACACATCTCGCCCTAAGATCCTCCATATTACAGTGGCTCTGCGCCTTGCTGCCCCAATTCACACGGAATATATGTGTATTTTCGGCGATGCGCAAGCTGACCAATATGGTCTACATGGTCTAAACTGTTCCAAAACCAAGGGCTGGCATGCAAGACACAATGAAGTCAACGACATCATAAAGAGAACCCTTGCTACAGCTGGATGCCCAGCCGAGAGAGAGCCCCGATCACTAGCAGCCATCAATACCCACAACCCAGCAAACCGCCCCGACGGGATCACCATCTATCCTTGGAAGAATGGCAAGCTCTTAGCAAGGGACTATACCTGTGTGTCGACACTGGCTGACACCTACATCCATCACAGTGTCGGGCGACAGGGAGGAGCTGCTGACCACAGGGAGGAGTACAAGATCGGCAAGTACAGGGACATAAGCCAACAGTATCAATTTGGCCCAGTGGAATCAGAGACCTTGGGAGTATGGGGAAAAACTGCAACACGTTTCCTTAAAGAACTGGGTTCCAGACTCATCGACACAACCAGGGACCCAAGGGCAGCCACTTTCATGTTCCAGCGCCTCAGCGTAGCCATCCAGAGAGGAAATGCATGCTGCATACTGGGCTCGCGTCCGGCTTCGGAGGAGTTGGAGGAGATTCATAATCTTTGATACATTGTACCAAAGTATTCATGTTCATGTTTGTGTTTTCTGTCAATGTATTCTGTCTATTAATAAAGCACTTATATAATAAAAAAATATATATGAATTCCATAACAAGAATATTCTTACATAAATTTCACACTTGTTTGCCACACTTCCATATTTCGAAGTTTACAATTACGAGTTTAACACTTTTAACTTCGATTGTACAGACAGAACCTGTAGTATTGTTCTTAGAAAGCATTTTAGTTTACCCAGTTTAGACCATACGTATGTAAAATAATTCCTCGTGTGCTTGCTTGCTATTGCTCTCTCTTTCTCTGTCCCACCAGTAACTTGCTCTCAAGCGCAGACTAACACAAAACATTATCTCTCGTAAATTACTCTGGTGAGGACGAACAATGGAAAGGTGAAAGGAAGAGGAGATGCCGATGGTCGTTCAAGATCCCAGACCAGAGATGCTGCTGGCAAGGTTATAAGCAGGGAGAGGAACACAGGGAAGGAAGGTGAGAGGGAAGGAAGGTGAAAAGGAGGGTAGAAAATTCTTGAAATGAGTAATCCCGGGTGGTTTATAACCCAGGATGCCCAAAGAAAGTCAGAGTGGTTTATTTACGTGGGGTCTTTTATAGATTCTGGCCCACAATAGTCGGCTAACTTCTAGGTATCTATTTACTACACGGTAACAGGGAAAACAGTTGTTAGAAGAATTTGTCTATATGTCTCTCCCGCCCAGAATTCAACCCAAGTTCTTTTGCTTGTGATTCTGAAAGAATCATCCAGTCTACTAGAGAAGCATAGGTGGCTACGTTGGGCATGTTTACTTACACCTGCTGCCGCTGTTCACCTTGCAGTAAGTAGGTACCTGGGTGTTAGTTGACTGTTGCGGGTCGCATCCTGGAGGGTGGTAGTATATCTTAGACAGGGCTGGGCTTTCAAATGAGCTGAAGTAGGATAAAAACATTTAGCCTGTAAAATTGATTTGTGTAAAAAAAAAAAAAATAGACACTAGAGAGATACTTAGTAATTTCAAACACTCCAATCTTCTTGCCAAGAGTAAAGCCAGTTTAGTCAACATCACATCCAGTACTATCAAGAATTTAGTAACTAAAAGAAACACTGCAGAGAAACTAGCACTGGCCTCTACCCCATGTACCCCTGTGGTTTAGCGCTTCTATTTGATTATAATAATAATAATAATCTACCCCATGTGATGGCTCCGACAAACTATACATAAGAAGACTTCTAGAACTTGAGACCCACGCATCAAGGATCACCAGTATGCAGGGTAAGAGATTATTTAAAGAAGACTTGTACTATACACTGCAATCCTTCAGGTACCATCTTGGGAACTTCGAAGATGCCAAGTCACTCATCAGGGAAACTAACCAGTAAAAGAAGCTCTGTTAAAAATCTGTTCTAATTGCCAGGTTCATCTTGCTGAAACCAGACACAACTATCAAATAAGCTCCCACCCATCATGAGGCACTTGGCCTTATATCTTATATATATATATATATATATATATATATATATATATATATATATATATATATATATATATATATATATATATATATTATATATATATATATATATATATCACTTCTACTTCATTTCTCAATATCTAATTTAAAAAGCCCTTGTCGGTGTTTATACCTTATAAATAGTATGTATTTTAGAGAAGTAACTCAAAAGTGCCAGAGCATGGATAAATGAGTGGCAGAGAAAGAATTGAGCAGAGATTCCAAGAATGAATGTCCAGGTGTGAGGAGAGAAGCAGAGACAAGCTGAGAATCACATAATTTAAACCAGAACCAAAACCTACACAGTCACGTCAGCAGGAAGATCATAAAGTACGAAGTAATACTTTTAAGATAGAAAGGAAGAGATATCACTGAAAAAAGGAGATCTAGGAAGCATAAAATGGGGGCACTGGAAAACTTCCTTTTATCATGGAATGAAGTAAAGAAACCACTGAATGAACTGAACACAGCAAAAGCAATAATATAATAATATCTTTATTTACTACAAGTACATGTACAAGGTATACAGGCTAGCTGACATCAGTGACATACTACTATATAGAAAGTCCCTTGTTATGCAGAGCATTTCGGGCAAATTAGGTCAGTTTTGTCCCAGGATGCGACCCACACCAGTCGACTAACACCCATTTTACTGATGGGTGAACATAGACAACCAGTGTAAGGAAACACGTAAAATGTTTCCACCCCTTCGCCGGGAAGCGAACCCGGACCCTCACCGTGTGAAGCGAGAGCTTTTGCCACCAGACCACGGGTTATGAAACAGATAAGGGAGAATTATGTGCACCATTATCGTGGGGGTTCGTCAGGAGATGGAGATATTTGGATTAACAAATACACACGTTGGATGTCTTGGAGGCGTATAATTAAGAGAGTCTTGAGAGTCTGTTATGCCTAGCGAGGAACTGAGGTCTCGTGACGTCACACCTAGCAAGGGAGCATATCTATAAAGTGGCTGGGATGATCTATCTATACAAGTGTACTACACAAGTAACACTGTTGACACCATTACAAAAAAATCAGGTCACTGGACACGAGACATTTACCAAAAATATGGTAAACAAGAAATGCACTACTAATATTCAAGCAACGAGACAAATAAGCACTGTGCAAGGAAACAGACAAGATAAAATCAGAAACAATATAGTGGAGCAACCGGAGAATGGAGCATTTATTAAAGACAGACTGTATAGGTTTGGCGACGAAATGTTCTGTCTTTGGAATCTGCTGAAGATGATGAAGATAAAACAGTAAAGAGAAGTGTGGGTGGACTGCACATTCCTTGATTGCAAGAAAGCATTTGATGACAATGATGGTAAACAAATGTCAACAGATTGTTGATAAAGAAGTACTAATGCAGTATTTAATGTTGTTTTATCAATAAGGCGTTTGATATTATATCACCCTGCAGACAGTCATGACTTGAAGTTATAATCAGAGTGAAACGTTGATAAATTAGACACATGTGCAACACTCGGGTATCTTTATTGAGGAAACGTTTCGCCACACAGTGGCTTCATCAGTCCATACAAAGGAGAATGATGAAGAACAGTAGGAGTTTGAAGTAATCAGTCCCTCAGCCTTGAGTTGATGTAATCAGTCCCTCAGCCTTGAGTTGATGTAATCAGTCCCTCAGCCTTGAGTTGATGTAATCAGTCCCTCAGCCTTGAGTTGATATAATCAGTCCCTCAGCCTGGAGTTGATGTAATCAGTCCATCAATCTTGAAAAGAATACTGATGGACTGATCTGCTAGAAAAATGACAGGATGGATAATGAGAACCTTCAAAACCAGAAATGCCAAGCCAATGATGACACTTTTTAGGTCGCTTTTTCTATCTAGGCTGGAATATTGCTGCACACTAACAACACCTTTCAAGGCAGGTGAAATTGCTGACCTAAAAAATGTACAGAGAGCCTTCACGGCACACATAACTGCAATAAACCACCTCAATTACTGGGAAAGCTTGAAATTCCTAAACCTGTACTCCCTAGAACGCAGGCGGAAGAGATACATTATTATATACACTTGGAAAATCCTAGAGGGATTAGTACCAAACTTGCACACGAAAATCACTTACTACGAAAGCAAAAGACTCGGCAGACGATGCAACATCCCCCCCCAATGAAAAGCAGGGGTGCCAGTAGGACGTTGAGAGACAACACAATAAGTGTCAGGGGCCCAAGGCTGTTCAACTGCTTCTCAACTTACATAAGGGGGATTGCCAATAGACCCCTGGCTGTCTTCAAGCAGGCACTGGACAGGCACCTAAAGTCGGTACCTGACCAGCCAGGCTGAGGTTCGTACGTTGAACTGCGTGCGGCCAGCAGTAACAGCCTGGTTGATCAGGCCCTGATCCACCATGAGGCCTGGTCACAGACCGGGTCACAGGGGTGTTGACCACTGGACCTCTCTCCAGGTAAACTCCAGACTCCAGGCTGAGGGACTGATTACCTCAAACTTCTCCTGTTCTTCACCATTCTCCTTTGTATGGACTGATGAAGCCACTGTGTGGCGAAACGTTTCCTCAATAAAGATGCCCAAGAGTTGCACATGTGTCTAATTTATCAACTTGTCGGTTCTCTGAACCATTCATCTAAATTCCAGAGTGAAATGTTGTCCATAACAAAGGTCTGCTCTACACCAAGTGTTTTTGTACCATACCTGCTAATGTACAACAGTTTGACTGATGATGTAACATGGTACAACACGAGGAAAACTTAAAACAACAGTCAACACAAACGGAAATACACAGACAAGGGATCAAAATTCAACATTCGCTCTACGCGATGGTAACGCTATTGATTTGTCTGACATGATGTCTACATCTCTCATAATGTTCAACCACCCCTCTGTTGCTCTCTGCCTTGGCCCAGCACAGCACACTCCCACCTCCAACACATACATACATACACACACAGTGTTTGTTTATAATTAAATTATTGTAAACTTATATAAAATATATTTAGTTGGATTAGGCTAAATTAAATTGTGCGTGTTGCACACACACACACACACACACACACACACACACACACAACACACACACACACACACACACACACACACACACACACACACACACAAGACAAGATGTTCCAGAGAGGGGACACAGAAACAAGGGGTCACAATTGGAAGTTTAAGACTCCTATGAGTCAAAGGGATGTTAGGAAGTATTTCTTCAGTCATAGAGTTGTCAGGAAGTGGAATAGCTTAGAAATCGACATAGTGGAGGCAGGAACCATACATAGTTTTAAGACTAGGTTAGATAAAGCTCATGGAGCAGGGAGAGAGAGGACCTAGTAGCAATCAGTGAAGAGGCGGGGCCAGGAGCTATGAATCGACCCCTGCAACCACAAATAGGTGAGTACACACACACACACACACACACACACACACACACACACACACACACACACACACACACACACACACACACACACACACACACACACACAAAAGCACTGGAAAACATACTAAGAAGGATGACAAAGTTGATCCCATGTATCAGAAATCTTCCCTATGAGGATAGACTGAGGGTCCTGAATCTGCACTCTCTAAAAAGACGTAGAATTTTGAAGGGGGGTAGTGTGATATAATTGAGGCGTATAAATAGAAAACAGGAATATGGGAGATGTAAATAACGGGCTAAACGTATCTAGCCAAGACAGGACTCGCAGCAATGGTTTCAAGCTGGAAAAAATAGGTTCAGAAAGGATATAGGAAAGAACTGGTTTGGTAATAGAGTTATGGATGAGTGGAACAAACTCCGAGTACCGTCAAGTGTGTACTCACCTAAATGTGGTTGCAGGGGTCGAATCATAGCTCCTGGCCCACCTCTTCACTAGTCGCTACTAGGTCACTCTCCCTGCTCCGTGAGCTTTATCATACCTCTTCTTAATGCTATGTATGGATCCTGCCTCCACTACATCACTTTCCAGACTGTATTCCACTTCCTGACAGCTCTATGACTGAAGAAGTACTTCCTAACATCCCTGTGACTCATCTGAGTTTAACTTCCAATTGTGACCCCTTGCTGCTGTGTCACATCTCTGGAACATCCTGTCTCTGTCCTCTCAGTATTTGTGTGTGTGTGTGTGTGTGTGTGTGTTTGTTGTGTGGTGTGTGTTGTGTTGTGTGTGTGTTGTGTGTTGTTACTCACCAAATTGTGGTTGCAGGGGTCGATACTCAGCTCCTGGCCCCGCCTCTTCACTGTCCGCTATTGGCTCCCTTCTCTCCCTGCTCCATGAGCTTTATCATACCTCGTCTTAAAGCTATGTATGGTTCCTGCCTCCACTACATCACTTGCTAGAGTATTCCACTTCCTGACTACTCTATGGCTGAAGAAATGCTTCCTAACATCCCTTTGACTCATCTGAGTCTTCAACTTCCAATTGTGCCCCCTTGTTTCTGTGTTCCCTCTCTGGAACATCCTGTCACTATCTACCTTGTCGATTCCCCGCAGTATTTTGTATGTCGTTATCATGTCTCCTCTAACCCTCCTGTCCTCCAGTGTTGTCAGACCGATTTCCCTTAACCTTTCGTCGTATGACATTCCCCTGAGCTCTGGAACTAGCCTTGTCGCAAACCTTTGCACTTTCTCTAATTTCTTGACGTGCTTGACCAGGTGTGGGTTCCAGACTGGTGCTGCATACTCTAGTATGGGCCTGACGTACACGGTGTACAGTGTCTTGAACGATTCCTTATTAAGGTATCGGAACGCTAATCTTAGGTTTGACAGTCGCCCATATGCTGCCGCAGTTATCTGGTTGATGTGTGCTTCCGGAGACGTGCTTGGTGTTATATTCACCCCAAGGTCTTTCTCCTTTAACGAGGTTTGTAGTCTTTGTCCACCTAGCCTGTACTCTGTTTGCGGTCTTCTTTGCCCTTCCCCGATCTTCATGACTTTGCATTTGGCGGGATTAAATTCGAGAAGCCGGTTGCTGGACCAGGTGTCCAGCATGTGTACTCACCTAATTGTACTCACCTAATTGTGGTTGCAGGGGTCGAGACTCAGCTCCTGGCCCCGCCTCTTCGCTGTCCGCTACTGGGTCTCTGCTCTCCCTGCTCCATGAGCTTTATCATACCTCGTCTTAAAATTGTGTATGGTTCCTGCCTCCACTATATCTTTCTCTAGACTATTCCACTTCCTGACTACTCTGTGGCTGAAGAAATGCTTCCTAACATCCCTTTGACTCATCTGAGTCTTCAGCTTCCAGTTGTGTCCCCTTGTTTCTGTGTTCACTCTCTGGAACATCCTGTCACTGTCTACCTTGTCAATTCCCCGCAGTATTTTGTATGTCGTTATCATGTCTCCTCTGACCCTTCTTTCCTCCAGTGTTGTTAGCCCTATTTCACTCAACCTTTCTTCATAGGACAGACCCCTGAGTTGTGGAACTAACCTTGTCGCAAACCTTTGCACTTTCTCTAGTTTCTTTACGTGCTTGACCAGGTGTGGGTTCCAGACTGGTGCTGCATATTCTAGTATGGGCCTGACGTACACGGTGTACAGTGTCTTGAACGATTCCTTGTTAAGGTAACGGAACGCTAATCTTAGGTTTGCCAGTCGCCCATATGCTGCCGCAGTTATCTGGTTGATGTGTGCCTCCGGAGACGTGCTTGGCGTTATACTCACCCCAAGGTCTTTCTCCTTTGCCGAGGTTTGTAGCCTTTGTCCGCCTAGCCTGTACTCTGTCAGCGGTCTTCTTTGCCCTTCTCCGATCTTCATGACTTTGCATTTGGTGGGATTGAATTCGAGAAGCCAGTTGCTAGACCAGATGTCAAGCTTGTCCAGGTCTGTTTGAAGTCCTGCTTGGTCCTCCTCCGATGTGATTCTCCTCATTAATTTCACATCATCTGCGAACAGAGACACTTCTGAGTCTATCCCATCCGTCATGTCATTTACATATACCAAGAATAACACTGGTCCTAGGACTGACCCCTGCGGTACACCACTCGTCACAGGCGCCCACTGTGATACCTCATCACGCACCATGACCCGTTGTTGCCTCCCTGTGAGGTATTCCCTGATCCATTCCAGTGCCCTTCCTGTTATACATGCTCGTTCTTCCAACTTCTTTACTAATCTCATGTGAGGAACTGTGTCGAAGGCCTTCCTGCAGTCCAGGAAAATGCAATCAACCCACCCTTCTCTCTCTTGCCTTACCTCTGTTACTTTATCATAGAACTCTAGGAGGTTTGTTACACAGGATTTGCCTTCCCGGAATCTGTGCTGTCTGGTGTTTATTATCCTGTTCAGCTCGAGGTGCTCCACCATTCTTTTCCTGATGATTTTCTCCAGGACTTTGCACACTATACATGTAAGTGACACCGGTCTATAGTTTAGTGCCTCTTTTCTGTCTCCTTTTTAAAGATGGGGACTACGTTGGCCTTCTTCCATACCTCAGGTAATTGCCCATTTTCAAGGGATGTGTTGAATATTATGGTAAGTGGCACACTCAGTACCTCAGCTCCTTTGGGTAAACCATGGGCTCTTTCTGGCCTTCCCGTTTAATCCTTTTCCTCTGGGTATAAACCGTTCCTCTGCCTCCTTGCACTTTGCCCCTACGTATTCCATCATTTCATTTCTTGTCTGTCCGTCCATTTCCCTTTCCCACTGAACCTCCTGTGTGTGTGTACTCACCTATTTGTGGTTGCAGGGGTCGATTCATAGCTCCTGGCCCCGCTTCTTCACTGATTGCTACTAGGTCTCTCTCTCCCTGCTCCATGAGCTTTATCAAACCTCGTCTTAAAACTATGTATGGTTCCTGCCTCCACTATGTCGCTTTCTAGCGACATAATGTTAGTTAGTTAGTTACCATTTTGTCATAGGCACATGTCAATTAGACACTAGGCCTGTTGTATATATGAGTATCTGTGTATGTGTATGTAAGGAAACACTTCGAAATGTTTCTGCCCCACCGGGAATTGAACCCGGCCCCTCCGTGCGTGAAGCAAGAGCTTTACCCACTAGGCCACCGTGTGTGTATGTGCGTGTGTGTATGTGTGTGTGTGTGTGTGATAAGTAAGCATGTATACATTAAATCAACATTTTAAAACAATATATTAATTTCTCGCAGCTCCTAAGAAGCCTGATAGGAACCGAATATGTAAAAGGTATTTCTCCCTCTGGATGGCCACAGTGGAAGAGGAAGGTGGCAGCTCTTGGGTCTATGATAGTCGAAGAGACTGTAACCTAGTTCATCAAGGAAGACTGCTGCATGTTTTTTCCCAAGGTGCTAGGCTCTCCAATCTTACTGGAGCAAAGTGGTACCTATGACCCAAGTCCCCATCACTGGGAAGTTAGCTTTTCTCCCTTGTGATCAGCAACATTGCCTTTATCGGCTAACACTGAAACATATGGATGTCAGTCAGACTATATCTACTCTGGCTGAGCCAGAGTAGATATAGTCTTACACCAGTAGTCTGCCATTCTCCCAGGGTTAGACTGTGATCCCACAAGGGTGGTTGCAGGATTACTGGGTCTGTGGGCGGAATACAATGGATCAGGTTTGTCTCTCATCCAGACATTCAACTGTAGCAAGGCTCCTCTTGTTTACACTGCTGTGTCTTACATACCACTCTAGGAAATTTGAACAGTTTAGACCATACACACCATATTGGTCAGTTTGCATCTTGTTACATATACATAGGCACTCGTGTAAATAGGTGCAGAAAGGTAACATGGAGGGTCTGTGATCCGAAACTTGTACTCAATGCTGAAATAGGAATTATTAAAGGGTACTGCGCACTCATAGCTAAGAGGTGAGTAATTTCCATGTTGGATGATGCAATATCTAGAATATCCTTATACAGTTTTCTGCAGTGGGATGTCCCATTGCATTGTTTGTAGGCCTGCGCCGAAGCTGGGTTTGAGACTGGAGCAGTTAGAGTTTTCCCACCAATACATTGAGGCGGCGTACTCTCCTGCTAAATCACCCAGGTGGTCTGATAGAATTTGCTTTACTAGTTCATTGGCTGCCGTGGAAGAGGAAGGCTAGTTTAGTTAGTTTGATATCTTTATTATGCACCCCATACCCATCCTGTGGGCGGTAGTCAAAAGATTACAGAGGTACATAATGGGTCCAGGGACTGGACCTCAAAGTTTGATGGCTGAGCAAGTTACAAAGGTAATGAACTCAGATGGTCACAATCATGACAAGTTACAAAGGTATTTGCAGATTACAGAGGTATATATAGGGTCCAGAGACTGGGCCCCAAAGTTTTGATAGCTGAACAAGGACAATGGTAATTAATTCACTAGTTACAAGGTAATGAATCAGTAGTAAATTTACTTACTCTGTACATGGTTACTCATGAACAAATTATAAAGCAATGAGCAATCTATTAGTCTCACCCAGCACAACTGTAATGAGTTATTGGTGCAAATTTTAATTGTTGGGTCACACACACCACATATACATATACACATACACACGCATACATGTATATACATACACACATACACATGTACATACACACACACACACACACACACACGTGTCAATGCTTTTATTACAGGGAGCAAAGGAAGGCTAGCAAGGCCATTTAGGAGACTAAAATGGTTGTAATACACCATAATTTTTAAAGGGGTGGACCGGTAAGCCAGCGGAAGGCCTCGGTCAGATGACCAAAAGCTCCAACGGCGGGTCATCATCTGACTAAGACCCGCGTCAGGAAACACTTGTCCGGTGTCCTGACGAACCTTACCTAACCTAACCTACGTATTCTCAGTACACCAGCTTGGGATGTGACAAATGTGTACAGGATGTACATTCGTGTTTAATAATGTTTTCTGACAGGAAATGGAGGAAAGGTTCGTCAGCGACAGCTTGGGATGTCCCAGGGGTTCGTCTGAGTCCTGGTTGGTGGGGATCGGAAGGGGTTCGTCTTGGGGCGTTGCTGGGGCCGATACCACCCTGTAAGCTCTGGGTAATACCCCCAGCACACGGAGGGGGGAAGGGAGGAGTCAACAGAGTGAGCGTCGAGTTACTGAGGGATGGTTGCTGCCGAGTTCTACCATAAATACTAGACAAAGAAAACAGTTTCAGTATTTAAAACTTTCTAAGTTAAATTCTGTTACAGCAAAAACAGAGATAATACGCGTATAAAATCAACATGATAAACATTACCAAGTTAGCAAAAATATAATAGTCAATAAATTCCCTTTGCATATAGACCGATTGGTCAAACTAATAACATTTCTCTGCAGGTCTGGTGAAAGGGTTCTACCCGGGCCGGGAGAGTACCGGCGAATCAAGAGGACTAATAATAATAATAATAATAATAATAATAATAATAATAATAATAATAATAATATCTTTATTTCTACAAGTACATGTACAAGGTATACAGTCCTAGTTGACATCAGTGACATACTTCTATATAGAAAGCCGCTTGTTATCCTGAGCATTTCGGGCAAATTAGGTCAGTTTTGTCCCAGGATGCGACTAACACCAGCCGACTAACACCCAGGTACCTATTTTACACTGATGGGTGAACATGGACAGCAGGTGTCTTATGGAAACACGTCCCTAATGTTTTCCAGCCGCACCGGAGATTCGAACTCCGGACCTCAGTGTGTGAGCTGAGTGCGCTAGCGATCGAGCTACGGAACTAAGGAACTGGAGCTGCCCTCTCTTTCCTCGGATTAAAACTGATTGTCTCACTATCTACAGGTACTGTATGACGCATCCTAGTTTAGTGCTTCTTCATGATTTTAACAAAAAATTGTAGGTTCGTGTATAAATAATGCACCGGCAACTCTTGCCATCATGTAAACACGAGCTACACCCCGGCCACGTTGCCATGACAACATCCCCCCCTCCTTCCAACCCCTCATCCACTCCTTCCATCCATCCCGTCTACATTCATTTCTCTCTCTCTCCCTCCCGTTTACACTGGGCATCTCTTCCAGGGAATGTGCGTTGATGGTAGTAAAGGGGTCTTCATCCAGGGATTTGAAACCGCCCACTTCCTTTAATCGAACTTGATTACCTCCCATTCCCCAGGACCTGCATGACCCCTATGTATTTAGCGCTTACCCAAGAACAAAAGTAATCAGAGTGCGCTTGGTACCACCATAACACAGAGAGGCACAGTTTCTTGTGAGCTTGGTGTGTCCTCGCTTCTTACATTATCTTCCGTGTTCACGTCACACATCAAGTACATCCTCTTCCGTATCCACCTCTTCCTAGCATCCGGGAATTTCTTAGTTTTGGCCAAATTATAAATTGTAAATACCTATCCACATGTACTCCTGTTAACTCTTTTGAGCCCTAATTCCTAGGCCTTTTGTATATCCACATATTCTTACGCTAATATTCATGGACGATACCTCTGTTGGTTAATACGAAGATAGTAAATGTCTTATTAATGGTAAAATTACCAACAATATGTTAATGTCGGTGAAAATATAAACAAAAATATCTTGCCCAGACAGGACTTGCAACAATAAGTTAAAGGTTGTACATAATTAGGTTTAGAAAGGAAATAGGAAAGCACTGGTTTGATAATAGACTGTGGCTGAGTGGAACAAACTTCCGAGCAGCGTCAGTCAAGCTTTAATAATATAGGTTAGACAAAAATCTTTCCTATGAGGATAGACTGACGACACTCAATGTGCACTCTCTTCTGGAAAGGCGTATAATTAGGGGAAGGATATGACTCAAGTGTACAATGGAAAACAGGAATAAATAAAGGGGGATATAAATAACGTGCTGAAAATACCTTATCATGACAGAAATGAGAAAAATGCGTTCAAGATGGAAAAATTTGGATTGAGAAAGGATATCCGGAAAACAATTGTTTGACAACAGAGTTGTGGATGAGTATATACACACACAACCCGCACATAGAAGAGAGGAGCTTACGACGACGTTTCGGTCCGACTTGGACCATTTACAAAGTCACCCTAACACAAAGAACAGGTAGAAGAGGTTGTATATAGGCCAGCAAACAGGGGAGGGCACAAGAAAGTGGTGGATGAGTAATAGTGGAAGTAGTAGTAGTGGAGTCAGTCATATTCTAGGAAAGAGGAGCACTGCAATAAAGCTGGCGGCCCGCATAGGGTAAGGACAAGAACACAGAGGGGGAAAAAACCTTTGGTGTTGCTATGGGCTCTCCTCTATCTCCTGTTCTTGCTAATCTTTACATGGAATACTTCGAGACTGTTCTTCCCACTATTGATGTACGTCCTTCACTCTGGCTCCGCTATGTAGATGACATCTTTGCTCTTTGGCCTCATGACTTAAGTCTCTTCCAACCTTTTTCTTGATGCTCTTAATAATCTTGCCCCTTCCATTAAGTTTAAAGCTGATTGGGAATCTAATTCTTTGCTTCCTTTCCTTGATGTTCATGTCCACCGCTCAGTTACAGGTTTTGCCTTCTCCGTGTACCGCAAGCCTATACACAGTGGCATGTATATTCACTACTTTTCTTATCATACTTCCTCTGTCATGGAATTACCCTACTAATGGAAATCAAGTATCTGTCCCTGACTTCCGCCTGGCTGATTTCATAGGACTGAAAAATTACCTGGGTAGGCTGAACTGGAATGACCTGACAGTGGGTCAGGTAGGTGGTGATTGGAAAAAATAAACACATAAGCAGTATAATGTGATCCTTTATTGACAACGTTTCGCCTACGCAGTGGGCTTTATCGAGTCACAGACAGATCTACGTCAATCTAGATCTGTCTGTGACTCGATAAAGCTCACTGCATGGGCGAAACGTTGTCATAAGATCCTAACTGCTTATGTGTTTATTTTTTCCATTGTGTCGGTATTTTATACCATTTATTTCCAGGTGGTGATTGCCAATATGACGTTTTCCAGAGAATAGTTCTAGCTGCTCAGACAGCTTATGTTCCTAATAGGGAAATCAGATCAAACAAAAATTATCCTAAATGGATGAACAATAGATTAAAACATCTCATTGGTCAAAAGAGAGGCATATATAGGCGAATCAAAAGAGGAGAGGGGCAATTAGGTAATCAATATATTCAGTTAAAGAGAGAAATAAAAAAGGGAATAAGAAAAGCAAAAAGAGACTATGAGGTTAAAGTTGCGAGAGAATCGAAGACTAACCCAAAAGGATTTTTTCAGGTATACAGAAGTAAGATTAGGGACAAGATAGGCCCACTCAAAAGTTACTCAGGTCAGCTCACCGACAGTGATAAGGAAATATGTAGAATGTTTAACACTTACTTCCTCTCAGTTTTTACACAGGAAGATACTAGCGATATTCCAGAAATAATTAATTATGTAGAACAGGATGATAGTAAACTATGCATGATTAGGGTCACAAGTGATATGGTCCTTAGACAAATAGATAAATTGAAACCTAACAAATCCCCAGGCCCTGATGAACTGTATGCAAGGGTTCTAAAGGAATGTAAAGAGGAGCTTAGCAAACCGTTGGCTAATCTTTTCAACATATCACTGCAAACTGGCATGGTGCCAGATAAGTGGAAAATGGCAAATGTAATACCTATTTTCAAAGCAGGTGACAGGTCCTTAGCTTCGAACTATAGACCAATAAGCCTAACCTCCATAGTGGGAAAATTTATGGAATCAATAATTGCCGAGGCAATTCGTAGCCATCTTGAAAAGCATAAATTAATCAACGAATCTCAGCACGGTTTTATAAAATGGCGTTCCTGCCTTACAAATTTAATAACTTTTTTCACTAAGGTGTTTGAGGAGGTAGATCATGGTAATGAATATGATATTGTGTATATGGACTTCAGTAAGGCTTTTGATAGAGTCCACATCAGAGACTATTGAGGAAAATTAAGGCACACGGAATAGGAGGAGAAATTTTTCCTGGATAGAGGCATGGTTGACAAATAGGCAGCAGAGAGTTTGCATGAATGGAGAGAAATCAGAGTGGGAAGCGTCACGAGTGGTGTTCCACAGGGGTCGGTATTGGGCCCTTGTTGTTCACAATCTACATAAACGACATAGATGAGGGAATAAATAGCGACATAAGCACGTTTGCCGATGACACCAAAATAGGCCGTCCAATTCATTCAAATGAGGACATTAGAGCACTCCAGGAAGATCTGAATAGACTGATGCAGTGGTCGGAGAAGTGGCAGATGCAGTTTAATATAGATAAATGCAAAGTTTTAAATATTGGACAGGACAATAACCATGCCACATATAAACTAAATAATGTAGATCTTAATACTACTGATTGCGAAAAGGATTTAGGAGTTCTGGTTAGCAGTAATCTAAAACCAAGACAGCAGTGCATAAGTGTTCGCAATAAAGCAAACAGAATCATTGGCTTCATATCAAGAAGCAAAAATAATAGGAGTCCTCAGGTTGTTCTTCAACTCTATATATCCTTGGTTAGGCCTCATCTAGATTATGCTGCACAGTTTTGGTCACCGTATTACAGAATGGATATAAATGCTCTGGAAAACGTACAAAGGAGGATGACTAAGTTGATCCCATGTATCAGAAATCTTGCCTATGAGGATAGACTGAGGGCCCTGAATCTGCACTCTCTAGAAAGGCGTAGAATTAGGGGGGATATGATTGAGGTGTATAAATGGAAAACAGGAATAAATAAAGGGGATGTAAATAGCTTGCTAAAAATATCTTGTATTGACAGGACTCGCAGCAATGGCTTTAAGTTGGATAAATTCAGATTCAGGAGGGATATAGGAAAGCATTGGTTTGGTAATAGAGTTGTCGATGAGTGGAACAAACTCCCGAGTACAGTTATAGAGGCTAAAACGTTGTGTAGTTTTAAAAATAGGCTAGATAAATATATGAGTGGGTGCGGCTGGGTGTGAGTTGGTCCTGACTAGTTTGTGCTACTAGGTCAGATGCCGTGCTCCTTCCTTAAGTGAATGTAACCTGCCTCGCATGGGCCAGTAGGCCTGCTGCAGTGTTCCTTCTTTATTATGTTCTTATGTTCTTATGAATGTAACCTGACCTGGCTGAATCGGGGCATTGGCTTAAGCCGGTGGGAGACTTGGACCTGCCTCGCATGGGCCAGTAAGCCTGCTGCAGTGTTCCTTCTTTCTTATGTTCTTATGTTCTTATGAAAGTGTTCTTATCTCCCTCTTTCTCCGTGCTCTCTGCATTTGTGATCCTCAGTTCCTTGAAGCAGAAATTTCCACTCTTTATAATTCATTTTCCCGTCTTAGCTACCCTTCCCATTTCATAGACTCTGCTTTCTCTCTTTTGGCTTTGTCTCTGTAGATGCTTTCCTCTCCCATTACATTGTTAAATGCTCCAAACTTCAGAACACCCGTGACTTAACCTGATTCCTTCCCCTTCTATCTCTTCCCCCTTCTTCTCTCTCTTTCTTCTTTCTCCTCTGGGTTTTCTTTATTTTGCCTTGTATTTGTCCTTCTTTATTTTATTTTCATTTTTTCCCCTGTGTTCTTGTCCTTACCCTATGCGGGCCGCCAGCTTTATTGCAGTGCTCCTCTTTCCTAGAATATGACTGACTCCACTACTACTACTTCCACTATTACTCCTCCACCACTTTCTTGTGCCCTCCCCTGTTTGCTGGCCTATATACAACCTCTTCTACCTATTCTTTGTGTTAGTGTGAGTTTGTAAATGGTCCAAATGGGACCGAAACGTCGTGGTAAGCTCCTCTCTTCTATGTGCGGGTTGTGTGTATATTGTTCCAGTCACGGTATTGTGCCTTTTTTTGTTATTTGTGGATGAGTGACACGGACTCCTGAGTTGCGGCACTGAAGCGAAAACTAGTATGGTGAGAAGGAGCTGTCAAGTATTCTGAGAATTAATATAATAATGGTATATAATACTGACAAGTAGATAAGTAAATCACATGCGCAATAGCTAAGTAACTTTATTCCGGAGCGTTTCGCCTATGCATTAAGCTTCTTCAGTCGAAGAAGTAGTTTTGAGGTGATCAGTCCCTCAGCCTGGAGAAGACTTCTGCACCACTCTTCTCTAGGCTGAGGGACTGATCACCTCATATGCTACTTCTTCGAGAGTGATGAACTGATTACATTGTCTCCACATCGACTGATGAAGCCTACTGCGTAGGAGAAACGTTTCGGAATAAAAATACCTAACCGTTGCACATGTCTTACTTATCCATTTTGAGAAGAACTTACCTAGTATGCGACAGTACACCTGCGGAAGTGCTCCTCCCTTCTTGTGTTCTCATGTTCTAAAAGGATACAAATTTATTAACTTTGGACACCTTTATTAAAGACGTTTCGGTCCTGGGACCTTGAACAAGTCTGTTCTCTCTTGCATCCATCAAGTATTGGAAGTAATCAAGGTTCCAGAACCGAAACGTGTTTAGTAACATTGTTCTAAGACTCTAAGTCAACAAATTTGTCTTTTTTTCCCTTCTAAGTAACTCTGTGGTTTGTTCAGATTGTTACATTTGCTGAGTTAAGACAGCACAAGTAACAATTGAGGGGAAAATGCGGGAGGGGAAGAGAGAGTAATCTTCAAAGAGCTCTGTTATGACTCAATAATAGTAGGGTCTTCGACTCACAATGGAAAGATCCCGGGTCAATTCCAGAGTGGGTCGTGACGAAAGGGCTTCTCCCGCTCACCCAGTGTCGGTCACATCCCGGGAGAATCCCGGAAAGACACGTTTACCAGGTTTTTCCTACCTGTCTTCAAGAAGCAACTTGAAAACACCTAAGCACCAAATTTTTTTTTTTTAAGGAGTGGACAGGTAAGCCAGCGGAAGGCCTCGGTCAGATGACCAAAATCTCCAGTGGCAGGTCATCATATGACTAAGACTAGCGTCAGGAAGCAATTGTCCTGTTTCCTGACGGTGTACACACTGGTTCGCGTGTGGTTGACACCAACAACCTGGAAGGCCTGGTCTTGAATCAGTCAGCGGGGACGGTGACCCCTGAAATCGTCCACAGGTAACATCAAGGTAAAGCAAGCACTGCAGGAGACTTGACTTAATGACCCCACGCTAAGTCCTCATGCGCAACTTTCTCTGTAGTCTATATTTAAAGCTCAACCAAGGTACTCAATGACGTCACTTGCTGGCTTCTAACTACCTAGTATACAGGTGGTCCAGTGTCTTCTAGCTGCTTAGTACACTGGTGGATCAGTGTCTTGTTGAATAGTATACTGGTGGATCAATGTCTTTAGTTGCCTAGTATACTGGTGGATTAGTGTCTTCTAGTTGTCTAGTATAGTGGTAGATCAGCGTCTTTTAGTTGCCTAGTATATTGGTGGATCAGCGTCTTGTAGTTGCCTAGTATACTGATGGATCAGTGTCTTCTAGTTGCCTAGTATAGTGGTAGATCACTGTCTTCTAGTTGCCTAGTATAGTAGTGGATCAGTGTCTTCTAGTTGCATAGTATACTGGTGGATCAGCGTATTTTAGTTGCCTAATATACTGGTGGATCAGTGTTTTCTAGTTGCCCAGTATAGTGGTGGAGCAATCTTCTAGTTGCCTAGTATACTGGTAGACCATTATCCTTATTAGTATATAATGGAGTAAGCGCTAAACTCGTAGGGATCATACAGCGCCTGGGCTACTGGGAAACAATCATGTTCAATCCCAAGAAGGAGTACGGGTAGATCCGTGTCTTGTGACTGCCCAATTTGCTGGCAGATCAGAGATACCACTCTCATTAACAGTGTATTCTTGTTCTCCTTGAAGGATGTATATATTACTTTCTTTAAAGTATGATCTACGTTAGTTTTAGATATAGCAGCGTACTGTCGATGACACTGAAGGAAAGATACGGACAGAACGTTTCGCTCTGGGCAACACCTGGGTGTAGTTATTGATGAGACACTTCGCCAACTATAAATAATTTTTTAATGTAATACAGAGAATATACTGGAGACAGTGGGAGAAGTCACCCCTTCCTTCTTCCACTGTCTCCCGTATATAATCTTTGTATAGGATATAAAATGCCGCTAGTTGACAAAATGCTCATCAATAAGAATCCCAAATGTCACACACGTGTCTTATATGCTCTGTGTAGAGCGACACCTGGGCACTTTACATAAGAAGAACATAAAAAAAGGAACACTGCAGCAGGCCTACTGGCCATGCGAGGCAGGTCCAAGTCTCCCACCGGCTTAAGCCAATGTCCCGACCCAGCCAGGTCAGGTTACATTCACTTAAGGAAGGAGCACGGCATCTGACCTAGTAGCACAAGCTAGTCAAGACCAACTCACACCCACCCGCACCCACTCATATATTTATCTAGCCTATTTTTTAAAAATACACAACGTTTAGCCTCTATAACTGTAATCGGGAGTTTGTTCCACTCATCCACAACTCTATTACCAAACCAATGCTTTCCTATATCCTTCCTGAATCTGAATTTATCCAACTTAAAGCCATTGCTGCGAGTCCTGTCAATACTAGATATTTTCAGCACGCTATTTACATCACCTTTATTTATCCCTGTTTTCCATTTATACACCACAATCATATCCCCCCAATTCTACGCCTTTCTGAAGTGCAGATTCAGGGCCCTCAGTCTATCCTCATAGGCAAGATTTCTGATACATGGATCAACTTAGTCATCCTCCTTTGTACGTTTCCAGAGCATTTATATCCATTCTGTAAAACGGTGACCAAAACTGTGCAGCATAATCTAGATGAGGCCTAACCAAGGATATATAGAGTTGAAGAACAACCTGAGGACTCCTATTATTTATGCTTCTTGATATGAAGCCAATGATTCTGTTTGCTTTATTGCGAACACTTTTCACTGCTGTCTTGGTTTTAGATTACTGCTAACCAGAACTCCTAAATCCTTTTCGCAATCAGTAGTATTAAGATCTACATTATTTAGTTTATATGTGGCATGGTTATTGTCCTGTCCAATATTTAAAACTTTGCATTTATCTATATTAAACTGCATCTGCCACTTCTCCGACCACTGCATCAGTCTATTCAAATCTTCCTGGAGGGGCTCTAATGTCCTCATTTGAATGAATTGGACGGCCTGTTTGGTGTCATCGGCAAACTTGCTTATGTCGCTATTTATTCCCTCATCTATGTCGTTTATGTAGATTGTGAACAACAAAGGGCCCAATACCGACCCTGTGGAACACCGCTCGTAGCCTTCCCCACTTTGATTTAGGGTCAGAGTAACTAAGAACTAGGGTAAATAAGATATTTTTGAGCTCAACTGCATTTTACTGTTCATTTCCCCAATGTCAGAAAACATTATTACAAAAAAGAAAGAAAATTATTTGTTTCAATGCGACCTGGAAAAAGAAGCAAAAATTAAGATATATTTCAACTGGACCTTAGCCATTGCCTCACTTCTGAAATGTTAGACAACGTAGGAAGGTTATTATATATTAGTAACACTTTTCCAGATACATTTGTATAGTTTTTGGGCTGATTATATGTCCTATAAATTGTGGTCGCCTCTGGTTGAAAATGCATTTGTCTAATTTAATTTCAACCCTGGGTTGGAA